>CM062819.1:724952645-725172333 GCA_031772625.1 Pinus tabuliformis
GTATGCGCCGCACATCAAACCAATCGCACCACACCAGTTATGTGCGCCGTGCCCATGTAAATTTGCATTGAAGATCACGGCCCAATGCGTTGCGCCAGTTACCCAATGCGTCGCGCCTCTGTTTTTTGGCAAATTTCTCCCACTTTCTCTTTCTCGCGCTAGACACGGATTTGCTTTGCTTCCAAGAGTGCAAATTAGCTTTCAAATTGAAACAATGACTTATATTCATGCAGCAATGAAATATATTCATGGAACCTTTAAATTTTATTTCACAAACCCACTTTCATAATGTTTGGAATTTGACTTTATTTTAAACTCTTTTTTGAACTTTTTCACTTTGTTAGAGCTTATGATGGACTGAATGACTTGTATGTTTTGCAGGGGGTTGGAGCTATTGAGGCTAGGAAAGTGACCAGGGTTACAGGTGAAGCAATTTATAGATGAAGGAATAAAATTACATAAATTTGTACAGTAAAAGCAAAAATACTCTGTTTTTTTCCTCAAAACAGAGTTTTGAGCAAAGACACATCTCTGAATACTTGATTATAAAATTTATTGATGTTGTAACATCCTCATGTGCCTGCTAGTTGTTATTGGACACTTTGAAACACTTTTTGATGAAACCCTAATAAAACCCTAGACCAAAATGACAGTGAACCCTAGTAAAGACTTATGCAATCTTTAAGACAAAAAAGGTGACTATGTACAAGTTTTGATGAATAAACATGAGGCAACAGGTAAATAACATGAGGGAAACTGTAGGAAAAGCCACTACCGTCAGATGATCCATGCGCCTAATGGAATGCAGTTGACTGAGCAGGACACCTAATATGCAATGCAACAAGAGGATTTGATCTCTGACGAAGGGATGAAGATACTGACACTAACAGCATTAACCCAAGGATATCCACATCCCCATCGAGTGATCCATAGAAATATTTTGGCAATCATTTAGAGCGAATTGAATTGTTTTTCAATAGTTTATAGACATATTGTACAACTGTCATTTCTTTTCTCTATTTTTTACTCCATGTACTTCTGTCGGGGACTTGAATGTTGTGGAGCTGTAACAAGGGTCTTTCTCACCTCTAGTTATCTCACATTACAAGTCAATCCGGGAGCGTTTTGTTATTGTAAGGGACATCTTAATTTGAGGGTATTTGTCAGGATAATGCTTCGTAGTATAGATCTAAAGAATACAAGAGTAAACGGATGCTAATGCTAAATTACTTTTGCATAAAGAAATCACACACGCAGCAACTTCGTCGGTCGAGGGTATGGAATTAATAACCTATCCCCCTAGAAACTGATGAAGGAGTATGGATCATGATCTGGGAGCATTATAGCGTCTGCTGTATCTCACAACAGTCTTGAACCTCCTCTCATGCCACTTCAATAAACGCAAGCGAAAGGAACAGCAAGAAAACAGAATGAAATAGCAACTTCAGAAATGGAACAGCAATAAAAGGAACGGCAGTAAATGGAACGGCAATAAATGGAACGGCAATAAAGAAACTATGTCTCGCGAGGTCTACACTTCCAATCCTTGGCACACACTTGCATACAAAAAGGAAAGCAATCATTTATACAGGTTTGTAGCTTGATCAAATGGAACAGCAAATTATCAAAGACAGGAAACGTCAATCATATATATATCAAATGGAACAGCAAATCATTAAAGACAGGAAACGTCAATCATATGTACACGATCTGCAATAGTCACCAACAATCCATTAACCCCAATCACCTGTAGCTGAAATATTCCACTTATGAATTCTGTAATTAGTGCAAACAACTCAGATCAACAGTATGCGAAGAATCCTTTATTACAGAGATTTATAACAGGGAAGCTACAGATGAATAAATATGAAACAACATGTAACCATAACAGATTATGAGAAACAAACAACACAAAGCAGAATTGTAATGGTACAATCAGCCAGTGTCCGTTGGAGCCGGGCCCAAAGCTTCCAATGGCGCACTGCCGTAAACTACTTCAGACGCACGGAGAAATTAACACCGAGATATTATATTAATGCATCAATGAGAGTACAAAACTAAGTCTCAGAGAGACTCAATAGTCTGAGTTCAACTGATAATAAAATTCATGAACAGAAATTTAAAGATACAAAAGTCATCCCCTAGTTTCAATGCTACCCTCCTTTTATACAATTAACGGCGGAGTTCATCGGTCGACAAAACGATTGATCGTAGCGATCCCTCAGGATCGAGGATCCCGAGGGATCCGCTAAACTGTTAACGCTTTCCTTTACTCGGCCTGTAATTCCGAACTGGCAGTCCTTCATCTCGTTTCGGACTGATCTCCCTTGATTTACTCGACCTGGTCTGAACCTTATTTAGAATTGGAGGGACAGCCGTTATCTTCTCGTCAAATCCCCGTTTCGCATTGCGCCTTCCTGCTTTTACCTTTTCCTGCGTAGAGAAGACAACTGTTAGTGATTGGATCATTTTAGACTCGTTGTCTTTGCATTTCCCCTACTTTATAATAAAGAAAAGATTACAACTATTGCTTAAAACATCACTAAATCATTTATTAAAACATACCTTCCCAATGCTCTACACACCTCCCGACTTACTCTGTTTCATGGCCTCATGAAAACGTTATAATTAACATGGAGAGCAGTAAGAGAATAGGCTGGAGAGGGTACTTCATGAGGGGGTCTGCAACCATGATAGGCAACCAGATTATCAAAGAAATAATGCAACTGATCTGCAGGCATATCATACGAGGCCTGGTACCCTGGTGCAGGGTGCCAGATAATTGGGCTACGGAACCGATATCCTAACCATGATGGTCCAGCTTGCAGAATGCACTGGCCATAAAAAGGCAATCGTTCAGCAGCCAGCTCAAAGTTCTCATATCTGAAGGGCTCCCAGAGCTAGATGCTTGGGGTGGAAATCCGATAACGGAATTTGGCAGCCTCCAAGGCGGAATCTTTAATAACCAGGAAGTATTCTAAGCTATTTCGGATCAACTCCTCATGCATGGGTCCTAGTAGTTTCATAACGCCAGGGTTTCTCATAAGGCTTTTATGTGATTGCCATAGGCGAACTGGATCTCGAGGCTCAGCCCTGACCCATAGATCCAGGTTGTGCTCCTGCCTCTGAAAGGCATTGTAAGCCCTGAGCCATTTTAACTGGTTGACCCCAAATGAAACAAAGGCTTGCAGTTGTATATCCCCCACAAAGGGGCCAGGGTTTAGATCAGTTTCCTGCTCAAGCACCATATTGTGCAAATAAAATTCGCATAATAATCGTTGGACCTTAACCCCATAATGTTTGCAACAATCAATAAAATCATTAATAGTGTTAATCTGAATGGGGGCACCTGCCCTGACAGCTTTTATTTTCAATCTTAAGTATCTTTCAAGGAGGAATAAAGCATAATTCTTCGCGGGGGCCCTGCAAGTCAAAACATCATCATACAACGAACATACAGTGTCCAATTGTTTAATAACAGCATCTAGTCGACGTGTTCCCTTGGCAACGTTTTCCTGCTCCTTCTGCCATCCTTCAAAAGCCCGACTCTCCGATTCACTCATGTTTCTCAGCTGCTGTTGCAGTTCTTCATGTTTTTCCAGAGGGATCCTTTGTTGCTCTAACTGCTCAGCCCTCTGCTGCAATTCTTCGTATTTTTCTCGAGGAATCCTCTGCTCAACTTCCTGCTGCAGCTCTTCATATTTTTCTCGAGGAATCCTCTGCTCAACCTCCTGTTGCAGCTCCTCATATTTCTCTCGAGGGATCATTTGTTCCCGTAGCTGTTCAGCCTCTTGTTGGGCCTGACTTATCTCGCGGCGCAAGGCCTTGGTTTTTGGATCCCTTTCCCATAATTCCCTGGAGGCCGGAAGTTTCGCCTGGACCTTTACATTTCGTCGCTTAATTCTCCTTGAAGGTGGTGTCTCAGTGTGAACTGCTCTATTTTCCCCTTCCTTCTTGACATGTACAAAGGGGTACTGTGGTCCTTCTGTAACTGGGATGTCGTCTTGTGGCTCAACTTTAATTGGAACGGAAGTTGGTTCTAATGGGCTGTTTGGAATATCAGCCTGCTCCTCTATGTCAATAGGAACGGCATTCTGGTGCTCTGTTCCAGATGGAACAGCATTTTGTTCCTCAGTATTAATTGGAACAGCTGCAGGCTTGCTAGCAGAGTATCGACCTACTAGATGCCTATAGGTGCTCTGTCTTCCTCTCTGAGAGGACCCAGCTGTATTTGCCCTTCTTTTTCTTCTCACAGTCCTCTTTATTCTCAAACTGGCTTTCAGACTTCGAATTTTCCGCCGAAGCTGGGCTATAATGGTCAGCAATTTCTGCTGTTTTCTTCTCAACTTCTTAATTTCTTTTGCCTCGGCTGTGGGCACATGGGTGGCCCTCAGTTCTGCTCCTCTTTCATCGAGGGTTTCTTCCATCATTCGGGGAACGTCCTGTTCCCGACAAACATTTTTATCCACCCCGCCATCAGCGGATGGATTTCCTTCTGGTGTTTTAGGAACGGCTTGTTCCTGATTGGTATTCACATTTTCTTTGTCGATGACAGGGGTGTTTTCTTCCCCTGCCATTCCATCATGCAATTCGTCACGCGTATCTTCCTCAAATGGTCCTTCGGGAGGCTCTGCCGGACTGGAGGGTGAAGGATAACCTCTAAGGCTGGCCAAGATGGTGGCCATCTCTTCTTCCTCCACAGGGTTTTGTGGATGGCTACCCCCCAATTGTTCCATCTCCTTCTCCCGAATTGGCTACTTAGCAGCTCCCTCTGGATAGCTGGTCTCGGCCGCAGAGTCGTCATCCCTATCTCCTTCTTCAGCTCCTACTTCATTCTCTGTTTGTTCCAGGTTTTCCCCAGGTATTTGTTCTGGCACTGGAGGGTCCTCTATTATTTCAATCGGCTGGCCTATGTTTGGCTGGATTTTTTCCAGCCTACCTCTTATCTTTGCCAACCGAACTGACTTTCTAGGCCTCCTGGGCTGTTCGGGTGTGCTGACCATCTGTTCCTCCGCCTCCACCTTTCTGCGTTTTTCAACCTGTTCTTCTGTGCCAGAGGAATGCCTTCGCTTTAAGGTAGCAGGTCTTTCTGCGGCCAATTCCTTACGTTTTTCTGCATGTCTAGTTGCTTCAGGGGTGCATTTTTGTTTCTCTAGCTTTATGCGTTTCTTCGCTTGCTCGGTTGTGCCCGAGGGTTGCTTAGGTTTTGGCGTTTCTCTGGGTTTTTTAGGTGTTTCGGCGGTGCTAGCGGGGTGCTTCGTCTTTGGGGATGGTGATTCTACTCCCCCTTCAATTGCTGTAAGAAGTTCCCGCCAGCTGGTCTGCTGCCGAGCGAGACTGTATGTCACTATCAGGCGGATCAGCCCGTGGTGGCTAACCACTGCATCTTCATGGTGTGCCTTTTTCAGGCTCCGAGAGGTATCATGCAACAATGAATTTAACAATGCAGGGAGATTCATAGCACATTTTCCTTTTAACACAGCTAAGAGCTTAAGGTGACGTGGCCTTACCACATCTTTTTGTCCTTCGCAGGTGATGTAGCTCTGTACTACCTTTGCCAGTTCGCTCCAAGGTTCTCCCAGTGCTGCCGGCAGCACTCCTTTTCCCTTCATTGTCAGCTCCTGCCCTTCATCTTGGAAGAGTTCTACGATCTTTTGCAGTCTTTCTTTCTTTGTTGTCCATATTGGACCTAAGTTTGGTAATCCGGTTACTTCCGCGATTATTTCCTTCGTGACTGCTATCTGCTTCCCACCTACCACTGAGTGTTCTTCCTGCAAATTCTGTAGGAATTCCATGGCCACTTTTTCGTTTGATTTGCGCAGGCGGCCAAAATAAGTTAACCACCCTGCTTTCTCTAAGATCTTCCGAGCGGCTTCGGAAACTATGAGCTCGCTCGGCTCGCTTCTGATAGACTTTCCTCCCATGGTTCTGTTTCAGGGTCTAGATGGAACAGCAATGCAAAGAACGTAATTGCGGCAAAAAGAAAAGATACAGAGCATGCATGAATAATTGATCATAAATAGCAACTTTTTTCAAAAAATAGCATTGTCATGCCGTTAACGCATATCGTACCTCCGTATCATATCATTTCCGAATGATGTGTTAACACGTGGCCGGCAGAGTAATGAAGTCACCTCCCCCCCGCGCGAAATGATAGGTTGCCCCAGCCGTCAAATAGAAGAAGGCGGTCATTCCATCACCGAGTCATAATAGAGCAGCTTTTAAAATTTTGCCATGCTTCAGATTAGACAAAGAAATACCGAGATCGATGCGACAGATAGATCGCGTTTAACATAAGCCTTCGTGATGTGATGCAGAACATAAGGATAGGACGTCTAGCACTCATGGAAAGTCTGAGATTGTCATAGTCAATGCCTTTGCCATAATTGGTAATGATAAATGGTCATGTGACGTATCCATTAAGGTGTAAGATATAATTATTACAAGGATAGAAAGAAAGATTTAATAAGATCCAAATTGGTGTATATGTTTTGACTCCGATACCATTAACAGAGCTCTGCTGCCGACCGGTGTTTATAACCGTGGCAGAGTTGTTTATTTCACCCCGGAACCATAGTCCTTTGTGTAGTTTTGAAGAGCAATTCTTGTCAACATGCAGGCCATCATGCTGGCTTGGTAACCAGATAACCATGACGCCATTCACCAGAGAGGCGCGAAACGTGGGCAGGCTGGCTCGTGATGAGACCCCCTGTTCCAAGGTTTGTTTATATAATGAACCTGTTGGACCATATCCCTGGTGTGGTGGCCATAATGGGAATGCCACTTCGCTTCCAATCTTATGATCATAGTAGGCTGGTTCTTAATGAAACCCCCTATCCTGCATTTGACAAATAATTTCTTTTGGTTCTGCTGCTTTTTCTTTTGCTCTTGTATAGTTACACATAAGGGTGGTTCAGCCCTCCTTAAGAGTGGGAATGGCGGAAGAAGTCTTGTTATCCCAATAGGAAGATATAAATTTTCTATTCTTATTTCCAAGTAATAATAAAGAAAATTGTAGGAACGTAACATGATAAAGTTTTCCAACAGGGCAGAGGAAGTGAGACTTATGGCTGAAAGAATGATGAGTGTATGGTTTCCTCCTTTGTTGCATCAATACTAGGGCTGTTATAGATAGCGATTTATGATGTGCTGATCTTGATATATCATGCCTTTTATATTTGTTGCATAAATATATAGCTGCTACTTATGGCCTCGGGACAATGTTTTCTTCTTATAGAAAGGACGAGGGCATACTATTTCTTTCTTACAAGGGAGGGTGGGAGGGTTCTTTTTGATGCAATGTCTTAAGATAACAAAAGCACTCAAATGCTGCTTACTAAAAAAAAGATTGAAAAAAAAAAAAACAAAAAAACACACAAATGTTGCTCCTTAAACGGAATAAGAAAATTCAAAAGTGCTGTTCCTTTTGAAAAGGAACAACAAAAATTCAAAAGTGTTGTTCCTTTTGGAAAGGAACAACAAAAATTCAAAAAGTGTTGTTCCTTTTGGAAAGGAACAACAAAACTCAAGGGTGCCGTTCCTTTTGAAAAGGAACAGCAAAACACACAAGTGCTGTTCCTTTTGAAAAGGAACAACAAAACACGCAAGTGCTGTTCCTTTTGAAAAGGAACAGCAAAACACACAAGTGTTGTTCCTTTTGAAAAGGAACAGCAAAACACACAAGTGCTGTTCCTTTTGAAAAGGAACAACAAAACACACAAGTACTGTTCCTTTTGAAAAGGAACAGCAAAACACACAAGTGCTGTTCCTTTTGAAAAGGAACAGCAAAAACACGCAAGTGCTGTTCCTTTTGAAAAGGAACAACAAAACACACAGTTGAAACATATGTACAAAATTTACAATCTTATATACAAAATGTGGTAATAAAGAATGAAATTCTTACGAATCTATAGGGGAGGAAGTTTTTGCTTCCTCTCCCCTAATCTTGATGTTAGTATCTTGGCGTAACTGCTAGCAAAATGATTCCCGAGTGAGCGGTTTGCGATACAGACGAACTCGGTGGTCGTTTACCTTAAATGTATATCCAGATCCATCGATTGTAATCAAAGTAAGGGTCCCATTGTCATGGACTTTTTGAATCTCGTATGGTCCCAACCATCGAGTCTGAAGCTTCCCCGGGAAATCCTGAAATCTAGAATCATATAACAGAGCCCAGTCTCCTTCGTGAAATATCTTATTTTTGATGAGCGCATCATGCCATTTGGCTCACTGCTGCTAGATGAGTGCTGTATTCTGTGATGCAGCGAGCCTTGTTTCGTCCAACTCGTTAATTTGCTGTAATCAATTTTTCTGTGCTTCACTTAAATCTAATCCGACTTCTTGGGCAGTTCGCAGGGTTTGGATCTCAAATTCTATAGGAAAAATGGGTTGCTTTCCAAACACTAAGTGATATGGTGAATAGCCAGTGTTACTTCTCCATGTGGTTCGATAAGCCCACAGTGCCTCCGGTAGTCGGGCGGCCCAATCGCGGCGGTGTGAGGCAACAGTTTTTGTCAAGATGGACTCTATTATCTTATTACTGTTCTCGACTTGCCCATTTGCCTGCGGATGGTATGGGGTAGTAATTTTGTGATGTATGTGATGGTTATTGAGTGTTGCAGCTAATTTATGTCCCACAAATTGTGGTCCTCCATCTGTAACCACTTCCCTTGGGAGACCATAACGTACAAACAAATGGAACAAGAACTGAATTATCGACTCCTCTGTAGCTCTGGGTAATGCCTCCGCCTCAACCCATTTGGTAACATATTCAGTTGCCACCAAAATGTAAGTTTTTTGGTTTGATGGGGGGTTGATGGGTCCGACAAAGTCCAGAGCCCAGTGTTCGAAAGGTTCGATCACCAATTGAGGCCGCAAAGGCATTTCGTCTGCTGGGCCAGGTCGTCCTACACGCTGACAACTATCACAGGCCTGGACAAATTTTTTGGCATCTTTGAAGATTGTAGGCCAGTAATATCCTGTTTGTAATACTTTGTGTGCTGTCCTTCGTTCAGCGAAATGTCCTCCACATGGCCCGTCATGGCAGGCTTTCAAGATATCAAAGATTTCGTCTTCTCGAATACATCTTCTGATTTCCATATCTGCGCCTGTGTGAAATAGATAGCCCCCAACCCACGAAAATCGATTGCTTTTCGCAACGATCTGTTTCCGTTCGTTGGGAGTTAAATGTTTTGGAAGCTTACCCACTGCAAGATAATTAGCCACATCAGCGTACCAGGGAGTCTGAACAGCGACTGCAAATAAGTGTTCATCTGGGAATTGGTCCTCAACTGCTGCTGTTTCAACTGCTTTTGGTATTCGTGAAAGAAAATCAGCTACAGGGTTCTCCTTCCCTGGTCGGTCTCTGATTGTAATGTCGAATTCCTGCAACAAGATCAACCACCTGGTTATTCTTCCATTTGTAACAGGCTTATTTGCTAAATACCTAATAGCAGAATGGTCTGTAAACAAAATAACGGGATAGCCTGTAATATAGTGTCTAAATTTATTAATAGCATGTATCACAGCTAAAAATTCTTTTTTGGTAACAGTGTAATTTAATTCAGCCGGAGCCAAATTTTTGCTGATGTAATAGATAGCGTATGGTCTTTTCTCTTCTTCTTGGCCCAACACTGCACCGATTGCTGTGTCTGAGGCGTCGGTTGAAATTTGGAATGGTAAGTTCCAATTAGGTCCTCTGAGAACTGGAGCTGTAGATAGCAACTTCTTTAACTCTGTGAAGGCTCGATCACATTTTTCTGTCCACAAAAAATCAACATTTCCAGTTAATGCATGTAGAGGTGCGGCAATACGTGAGTAATGTTGTATAAATCGTCTATAATACCCAGAAAAACCAAGAAAACTGCGTACCTCTGTTTGATTAGTGGGGGTTGGGATAAGCATG
Organism: Pinus tabuliformis; assembly: GCA_031772625.1. Lineage (NCBI taxonomy): Eukaryota > Viridiplantae > Streptophyta > Pinopsida > Pinales > Pinaceae > Pinus > Pinus tabuliformis. Next base: position 724,962,550 of record CM062819.1, read on the forward strand.
AGTATTTGAATTTTAGCCGGGTCTACCTGAATGCCAGCTGCTGAGATGTGATGTCCCAGAATGAGTCCTTCTGTCATCATCATGTAACATTTTTCGTGACTCAAGCAAAGCCTGGTAGCAATGCAACGCTCTAGAACTTTTTCGAGAGTGTCCAGGGCTGGATCAAAGTCATCTCCATATGGTGTGAAATCATCCATATAGACTTCCAATCCATCATTAATTAAATCTGTGAAGATGCTAAGAACAACCCGTTGGAATGTGGCCGGAGCATTACATAATCCAAAGGGTAAGACTCGGTATGCGAACGTTCCCCAGGGGCAAGTAAAGGTAGTCTTGTCCTGGTCTTCAGGGGCGATCTGAATCTGGTTATATCTGCTGAAGCCATCCAAGAAAGAAAAAAATTTCTTGCCTGCTAAGGTGTCCAATACCTGGTCTATGAAAGGGAGAGGGAAGTGATCTTTTTGTGTAGCTTTGTTTAATTCTCTGTAATCAACGCAGATCCTCCATTTCCCGTTCTTTTTAGGTACTACCACAAGTGGGGAGACCCATTTGCTGTGATAAATAAAATTAACGTCTAATAATTTCTGCAGCTCATCTTTTACAACATCTTTTAAATGGGGATTGAGTCTTCTCTGTGGTTGGCGAACTGGTCTTGCATCTTTCTCGATATAGATACGATGTGTACATAGTTGGGGATCAATCCCCTTCATATCGGGATAGTCCCAAGCAAATGCCTCCTGATACTTTCGTAGGAGCTGGATGAGTTTGGTCTCTTGTTCAGGTGTCAGATTAGCGTTAATGTTTAAAGTTTTGCCCGGTTCAATTTGTATTACTTTGCTGTTAGCAACAGAGGTTACAGGTATATTTGGGTCTTTGTCATCTTTTAGAGGATCTTCCTCTAATTCGTTATCAAATGCCGCTTTTATCATAAAGCATTGTGTATACGATGTGGACTCTGTTTGATTAATGAATTTATTGATGGCATCATCTTCCGTTTGATCTTTAAAATCTAGCGCTTCCTGAACTGTTAATGGTGGTCTAATATTATCAGTAATATATGAGGCAGGGCGCAGATTGGTCATCGATATATGAGGTGTGATGCTTGGCTGGGCTGGCAGGTACAAGATTAAATTTTTGATATCCGGTCCTCTGGTTATGGTCATGTTTCCCTGCCGGCATCCAATGTAGGCGTCAGCAGTAGCGAGCCATGGTCTACCTAGAATTAGCGGATGTCCATCTAGTCGGGTTTTGGGATTAATCACCAGAAAATCGGTCGGGTATTCCCAAGAGTCCACTGAAACCATGACATCATACAAGGTGCCTTCTGGTCTTATTACTGATCGGTCAGCTAGTTCTAGTAAAGTGGAAGTAGGCTCTACCGATGTGATTCCAAGCTTCTGGCAGGTTGATGTTGTCAGGATGTTAATCGCAGCCCCTAGATCTACTAAAACGTTGGTCAGGGTCTGCCCACAGACTTGAATAGTGACAATTGGGTTTCCAGGATCCTCATATTTAATTGGTGTTTCTTTCCCTGATAAGAGGTCGGATAAGGTGCCGACTACCTGGACTCTAGGGTTAGGGGTTATATTTCTTTTTGGTTTTCTGCTACATAGGTCTTTTATGGTTTTTGCATATATGGGGATGTCCTGTATAGCCTGAAGGAATAGAATTCTTATATACAAGTTTTGGAGTTCTCCCAGAATATCAAAATCCGGATATTGCATTTGTCTTGGAATGGCCAGTCGTTCTGGGAAAGGTGGAGAAGATGTAAGTACTTGCTGATGAACTTGGTCTTTACTTACTTCTTCTTGTTGTGACGGCTGTTCTATCGGTAACTGGTTTTCAATATGAGCGGTTCTATGTCCCTCAGTTTCTATTATTCGCCCAGATCTCAACTGAAGATCATTGCACTCCTGCAGAGCAGATTCAATCTCGGAAGATTCTATAATTTGAAGAGATTGAACTGGCCGATTATTTGGGTTTGGGTTGGGTTGGGCTGGGAGCTGCGGTCTTAGGTTGGGCTGGGGATTTTGTTGCAAGGCTGGCAGAGTTGGTTGACGGAGCGGAATTGATCCTGGCGTTTGATATGTCGATCTTGGCCAGTTGCTCTGCCAGGGTGAACTTTGCGAAGTGGAAGGGGTCCACTGCGGAGGATATGAACTATTTGGCCAATATGGCGGAGGATAAGGAAAGTTTGGCCAACCAGCTTGGTTCATCCAAGGGTTCGAAGTAGGAAACATTTGAGGCGGCCAATTTGAAAACGGGTGCTGAGACTGATTTTGCCACATATTCTGTTGCTGAGCATTAAATTGCGGAGATTGAAAAGAAGAGGAGGGATCTTGAAACATACCAGGTTGCCTAGGTTGCCATTGACGACGCTGGTTGATAAAGTATGCTGATTCTGGTTCCTCTTCTGCTTCTTTGTACACCGCCTTTAAACCAGGGAGCGAGGGACAGCTTTCAGTCGGATGGTCCTTAGTACAAATAACACATATTTGAACTGTATCGAGCGGGCATTCTTTCTGGCTATGTTTCTTCCTGCATCGTGGGCAGAAAATTGCCAGATTCTGTTCCGCTTCTGCTTGCTTCTGTTTAGCCTGCACAATATCAAGCTGTGTTGTTAATGTCCCCATGATATCAGTTTTAAAATTCTCTAACAGATTTCCAAGTTCCTCTCGTGATACTCCTTCTGTTGATGTTCGATTGTCTCTAGTGAAGCGATCATATTCTGCTGGTTTTATCCGTGTGCTGCCTCTTGAGCTCCTGATACACAGATCAATGATGTCAGCAAAATTTTCCTGATAAATGTCTCCTTTTCCCATAATATTCAATGTTTCAATCCATTGCTCCTTCATACCTCTAATTAATGCAGTTTTCAACACGTTATCGGGCAGAGGTAACGATGCATATGGAGATCTCTGCAAGTTATATTGGAAATGTTCTACATATTCTTCTAAAGTTTCATTTGGTCTGGCAGACATTTGAAATATTTCATCCTTTAGTTCTCTTGATCTACAATAATCCTGATATTTTTTTAAGAAGGCCGCTTTCATTTCGTCCCAATTGTTTATGACTCCACCACCTAGACCCATGAACCATCTCAGAGCTGCTCCCTTCAAGGTAGAGGGAAACAGTTTTAGCTTCTGGGGATCAGTGGTGTAATCGTATCCCCTGCATAACACATCAAATTCAAATAGAAACGCATCAGGGTCTTCTGATGTGAGTCCATGAAACGTCGGAATATGTTGAAGCGGAATTGCCTTCATTGGTGCATTCGCAGCAGAATCTACTATGGGATATTGCAAAGTAGAGGTTTGGGTATTTGGCTGATTCTGCGCCATGGAATCAAATATATGCCAGTAATCTTCAGGAATTTCCAATAGAGTATTCCTTGGTTGAGGAGGGGTAATCTTAGCAGGAACTGTTTTTACAGCACTCCCTTTATCAGGGATAATGATGGCCCCTACGGTCTGAGGTGAATGAATTCCCTCAACAAGGATTTTTGCAGCGCTTCCTTTATCCGGACTATTTAAAGGCTGGTTTAGTTCAATAGGAGATCTAGGTTCCTCGATTTCCCCTGTTTCTCCTTCTCCTTCGCAAAGGTTACTAAAATTTCCTTCGTGCACTGGTCCAGGAGTCGAATTGTCAAATTCTTGAAAGTCCTGCTCCTCTGTCTGACTGTGCACCTCCGCAAAGGCTTCAGATGGTAATTCTGAGGCATGAAGGGAACTAGCAGGTTGTTTAGAGTTTACTTTCTTATAACCTACTGATGGCGGAGATCCGGCTTTCTTGTAAATTTCGTCTATAAAGGTCTTTCGTCCAAGGGTCGCCGACCCCTTGGCTTTTTCGATTTTGGATGGAGGCTTTTGATTCTTTTCTGGCTTTTTCTGCTTAGTCATGCACTCCAATTAAATTACTAAATCAATTCTGCTAGGAAAGCGGACGGTGGAGCAGGGCTTTTACATGCTCCGCACGCAGGTTCTTACCTTCCGTTTTTAAAATCCAGTTCTCCCCTAACAGATTCACACACTACCCTGTTAAAAAAACAAATGGCTATGCCCCTTCCCCGGCAACGGCGCCAAAATGTGGAGCTGTAACAAGGGTCTTTTTCACCTCTAGTTATCTCACATTACAAGTCAATCCGGGAGCGTTTTGTTATTGTAAGGGACATCTTAATTTGAGGGTATTTGTCAGGATAATGCTTCGTAGTATAGATCTAAAGAATACAAGAGTAAACGGATGCTAATGCTAAATTACTTTTGCATAAAGAAATCACACACGCAGCAACTTCGTCGGTCGAGGGTATGGAATTAATAACCTATCCCCCTAGAAACTGATGAAGGAGTATGGATCATGATCTGGGAGCATTATAGCGTCTGCTGTATCTCACAACAGTCTTGAACCTCCTCTCATGCCACTTCAATAAACGCAAGCGAAAGGAACAGCAAGAAAACAGAATGAAACAGCAACTTCAGAAATGGAACAACAATAAAAGGAACGGCAGTAAATGGAACGGCAATAAATGGAACGGCAATAAAGAAACTAAGTCTCGCGAGGTCTACACTTCCAATCCTTGGCACACACTTGCATACAAAAAGGAAAGCAATCATTTATACAGGTTTGTAGCTTGATCAAATGGAACAGCAAATTATCAAAGACAGGAAACGTCAATCATATATATATCAAATGGAACATCAAATCATTAAAGACAGGAAACGTCAATCATATGTACACGATCTGCAATAGTCACCAACAATCCATTAACCCCAATCACCTGTAGCTAAAATATTCCACTTATGAATTCTGTAATTAGTGCAAACAACTCAGATCAACAGTATGCGAAGAATCCTTTATTACAGACATTTATAACAGGGAAGCTACAGATGAATAAATATGAAACAACATGTAACCATAACAGATTATGAGAAACAAACCACACAAAGCAGAATTGTAATGGTACAATCAGCCAGTGTCCGTTGGAGCCGGGCCCAAAGCTTCCAATGGCGCACTCCCGTAAACTACTTCAGACGCATGGAGAAATTAACACCGAGATATTATATTAACGCATCAATGAGAGTACAAAACTAAGTCTCAGAGAGACTCAATAGTCTGAGTTCAACTGATAATAAAATTCATGAACAGAAAGTTAAAGATACAAAAGTCATCCCCTAGTTTCAATGCTACCCTCCTTTTATACAATTAACGGCAGAGTTCATCGGTTGACAAAACAATTGATCGTAGCGATCCCTCAGGATCGAAGATCCTGAGGGATCCGCTAAACTGTTAACGCTTTCCTTTACTCGGCCTGTAATTCCGAACTGGCAGTCCTTCATCTCGTTTCGGACTGATCTCCCTTGATTTACTCGACCTGGTCTGAACCTTATTTAGAATTGGAGGGACAGCCGTTATCTTCTCGTCAAATCCCCGTTTCGCATTGCGCCTTCCTGCTTTTACCTTTTCCTGCGTAGAGAAGACAACTGTTAGTGATTGGATCATTTTAGACTCGTTGTCTTTGCATTTCCCCTACTTTATAATAAAGAAAAGATTACAACTATTGCTTAAAACATCACTAAATCATTTATTAAAACATACCTTCCCAATGCTCTACAAATGTCATGTGATGCATTTCATTGCAAATTTTCTAAAGAAATATTTGTTTTCATTCTATATTTCATTTCATCAAACATTTCATGGAATAATACCCTGCAAATTTACATATGCATTCCATCTTTCATACATGGAAGCCCAAAATGTAATCATGTGTCTAGGTGTAGTTGTAGGTCAAACAATCATAGTGATACCCAATATCAAAACTTCTTACTACCGTGCATATGGAGTAATAGAGACGCAATCCCTACAACGAAATTTAACAACACTCAAATTTCTAGCATTTGTATCTTGAAGATATGGTCTCTTTTCCTTTTCTTTTCATAAATTATAGTTACATATTTTTATCGGTTTTTGTTTTTCTTTAAATTAAAAAATTAAGTAGATGCCATTCCTTGTCCTTTGTTATTCTTTTCAGAATTCACATCAGCCATGGACATTTTAAGGCTTTTGTTGATCAACATGTTAATGGCTCTATTGCATTAGCAGTGGGTCCATCCAATTGGAATGAAGCAATTGATGTTACTACAATGGATCACCAGGTAAGGTTGTTTTTGAAATTGCATGATATCCCAATAGTATTTTCTCACTCATAGAACATACATACTAAATCTTAGATACAACTACCTTTCTTTATGGGGCCTTCTTCTTATGACTAATCCTATTCATATAATATTGTATTCTTGATCCATTAAATATATACCATTTCTTCATGATTCACATTCTAATGGGCCTTATGATGGAGAGGACATGGGCTTTCTGTTTAAGACACTTCTCTTAGTTTGGTGTTTCTGTCATCACGTAGGCTATTGAAGGCATGAAGCATGCTTGTTATGAGTTGAGTCAAGCTAATAATGCTCATGAAAGAACAACCATGGATAATTTTGTAAATGATGTAGATCGTCTTATGTTATGCTTGACAACAAAGGTTTGTGCATTTATAAAATTGTGTTATGGTAGATTAAGTATTTCACTACTCAGAATTTGTCTATTGTTGGTCACATCAAAATAAACATACAAACATAATGTGGGAAAGTTATAATTGATTGATTATTGTATTATATATTTAGGTAGAAAAAAATTCAACTTGGTCCTATCTGGTGCATGTTCAAGGTCATATAAATATGTCCCAAACACACTGATGCAGGTAAATTAGTTTTCCATTAGATTGTTTCTGCCAACAATTTTATTTATTTATTTCATTGGTTCGATTTGCTATTTTCTCCATTGTTCAATACCCTACTTGACATATGAATAAATTCCAAATAAAAAGGGTTTCCCACAAGGTGAAGACATACACTTTGCAAAATCTTATCACTGAGCTTCTTCTATGGCTCCTGGATGAAAGGGTTCCATTAGTGGATGATGGTAGGTAGTTACTGAAAGCACTAAACATTTTGTTGTAGTGGATCAAACACCACTTATGAATCTTCGAGCCTTTTGATTTGGATCTCCTTTATTATTTTTCTTCTAACTTCTTTCTCTAGCAATTGATGAGAATAAGTTCAGAGCAAGGTTGGAAAAAAAAACTATTTCTAGCATTTTTTGTCTTGTTTTTAGTTTATTGTGACTAATTTTTAAAAGGTACCCTTTTGAATAATGAAATACCTTAGCTTCTTACTCTAGGGGATGTGATGAGAATAAGCATAAGTCATTGTGATAATTTAGGATACTGGTTGGTATTAAGTATGGAGTTAAAGTCAAACTAGACAAATGATAGATGAAACCTGTGTTATAATTATGGTGTACAATTACTATATATGAGGGGAATTGTAGGCAATATGTCATAGGCAGAAAAGGCACTTTCTTTACAGGGTAAATTTTAGTATGTGTTCCATATTTAGAATATGTTATCTTAACTGCTTTACTATTAAATTGCTAGTTATTGTTAAGCTATGTGCAAATAAGAACTTTGAAAAGTATTGAATTGTATGAGAGAGGTTAGGTAAGAGGGTGTTCACAAGAAGTGGAGAAAACTCTAAATGAATTTGTAGTCCATATTCAGTGTTACATTGTGATTTTATCTTGTGGCTTTGTTATTTTCATGTCAATATTTATCTTACTTATTCATTCATAATGAGATCATGATGTTTTTCATTTCTCTTCTCTTCTTAGTTTCCAGTTGGAGCTCATCTGACTATGGATTCTATTTTAGCCAATGCTGATTTCCATCTCTTGTTTTTTGTTTATCATAGAGATTTTGCGGTGTATCCTAGGGCTTTTCAATTGACTATTTTACTTCAACTTTTGATGTATTTTCCTATATGTCTTGATTGTTTCTTATAACATTGACTTGAAATGAAAACCACAGTGTTGGGAAAGATTTGGTAACTCTAAGGAGGTTTATTCTTGGTGTGATAGGCTTGGATTTTGTCCCATTTGGTGGCATTATTTTGAATTATTATTAGTGGAAAGTGTCCTAGAAGCAAATGATTATTTAACAATAAGATGATATCTGTTGGGATGCATTTGTTGTGTTTCAACAGATTTCAGTCTATCTCCACATATCCAAAATCCAATACATTTTTTGGCTACTTGAATGTTTTTTTTTTTTTTTTCTAAGTGGTTTGGGCCCTTAGATAATTACATGCTTTGGCTCAAGAAAATGTCATCATGGGGCATACAAGTAGTAAGTGTGACTTAAGAAAAGACAAAGATTCATATTTTTTTAAAGAAAAACTCCTTTCATGAGTTGTATTGTTGTTACTTTAGGTTTTTTTTTTTTTCTATTTTTTTTATTTCATGGACTTTACATAAATTTCAGCTCAATATGTATACTAAATTGTATTCTTTTAGAGACTAATATAATATATTGCTTGTTGTGCAGTTTGAGTTTGGCTTCTCAACATTGCCTCTATTTCCAATGTTTTGTTCAATCATGGCTTTCATTTGTTCACTTCAAGCAGAAGATATGACAATGATATCTAAGACAAAAAAGATAAAGAATAATTGTTGCTTCATGATTTCAGGCCTCGCAATATCAACTTTAAAGTATTTCACTTTAGTCTCATACTCTTTCCCCATGTAGTTCTGAAAGTTGAGGAAAATTCAAGGGCATCATGATCATCATCATAAACTTTTCTCGAAATACCCTAGCCATCGACTTCTTTGAAAAATGTTTACAACCCTAATATTTTGAAGCTAACATCATCTTTGGGCTCTCTTTTATTAAACCCTACTCTTGTTCCATATAAGAACACATAAAAGGTTGTTTTTGGAAAGAAATGGGGTTATCCTATTGTACTTTTTTTTTTCCACCCATAGAAGGTTGTATTTGGAAAGCAATGGGGTTGTCCTATTGTTGTATCTTTGTTTTTCCTTGCCTTATAAACTTTATTTTAGTATCTCATACTTCTATTTATGGAAATTATTATAGGAAGGGTTCTAAATTTTGAAAAATCAACATATGCATTCTAGCAAAAATTGTAGTATAAGAATCACAAAAAAAGTCAAAGACGAGGGAAAAAAAATGAAATGGCTTTCCATTGTTGTGTTTTTATTCTATTAAGATTAATGTGATTCCTATTTCGAGTTTCTTGTAGATCACTCCACTCTTATAGTCATTCTTGTAGTTAATTATGTATAAATAATTATTTTTCTTGTAGCAAACTGACGAGGTGAAGTGAAATGGCATGTAGGCATGGTTGAGAAAAAAGGATGGTGAAAATGAAATGGATCAACAGCAAGAATAGAATCATAACCTTTAGTCATGCATTGTCTCTAGTTGTCCTTTCACTTTACTTAATGAACTCTTTGATTAAACTTGATTTTTTCTTATTTATCCTCCATTGGTGATGTTACATTTTGCCACCTTTTGGATGAATATTGTTGGTTGTCTCATATGACTATGGTATCTCTACCAATTATGAAAACATTTATATAATTTCCTGTTGTCACTTCTTATGCATAAGACATTAGCCCCATAGTGAATATTGGTGTGATTTTTACTATGTACAATGTTGCATTTTATATGTCGAAGTTGCTACATGAATACCTGTATGGGTTCCTATGGAGGTACAAACTACCATGCAGAAGTTGAGGTAACTAAAAATTTTCATTTTTTGTTAAGTATAAGTCATGCCTCTAGGATATTCAATTTAAAATCTGAAGGCTTGGATATGAAAATTTCAATGACTTGTATATTTTCGTTAATCTTATAGTCTCCCTACAGAGCTAAAAGGAATTTGCAGAATTTTCTTGTTGGTGATCACTTAGATGGAAATTTTTCTTGAGTGGATAGGGGTTAATGAAAAGTTATTAAAAATGAAAAAGTATGAATATGGAATGGAAAGAAAATAGAGTGAGATGGAAGTGAAAATGAAAACTAGTAATGATGAGATATCTATGGTAATGTATGGAATGAAATAGTTTTTCTGCAAAGTGAAAATAAGTGCTTTGATGACCTTGCAATGTTTTTTTTCTTTAATTTCTTTATATATTTGTACTTTATACTAATGTGATTTATGCTTCTCTATTTCGAGTTTGTCCTATGGTAGGCTCTTCAATTACTTTATAATTTCTTAACATATAAATTAGAAACTATGCATGTCATTATCAATGCCTTATTCATTTGGAACTTGTGAACTATCGTGCATCGTTTATGTTAATATGATATGTTAAGTTCTAAGGAAATTGTAGTATTAATTAATTTATTTATTATGGAGTGTAGGTGTTACTTTCTTTTTGTGTATCCTAGTGTGTGCACTAGAGTTATTAGTCAAAATTTGTACTTACAATTTTAACTTATGTTTATTGGTTACATTTGAATATCATTGTTATTGATTGTTGCATTTTGACATTTTGAATTAATTAATAACGAGAAGCACTCCCAATTAGATTTCTAGACCCCATAGTCAATAGGATTCAAAAATATAGCTCATTAGTCATAATTTCATCATGAATACTCGCTGCTCTTTACTTTTTGGCATGTAAATTAGTCATAATAGATGTACATGATTCACAAAGTGTGAAATCAATATTTGATGTAATTGCAAATTTTAGGTTTGATAATTATAGGTCATTTATAGGTTATAAATGTCTTGAAAGTTTCACTTCTAATTTAGTATTCAACTAAAAATATTTATTATATTATACGTAATTATTTTTCTCTCCACTCAATTTTCATAACTTCCATAACCATTAGATAGGGACCTGCAACTTGGATGCTATTTTGTTTGTTTAGTAAAAGATCTACCTAGACTTTATAGAGTTTTATAATTTATTGAAGGTTGGAGAATTTACAATCTATAAAGTTTCAAGTTCTAATTTTCTAAAGTTCGATTCTTTAAAGGGTGCTAGCCCAATGGAAGAGTACCTGCTTTTCAAGTAGAACGTTGGTGGTTCGATTCCATTATGCACTGATATTCATATGGAATGGCGATGATTAGTTTTGGTGACGAAAACTATTTTTACCATCGCCAATAAACTTATGGTGACATTTTTTGACCCTCACCAAAATATGAAATGGTGACGATCAAAGAATGCCACCATATATATATATATATATATATATATATATATATATATATATATATATATATATATATATATATATATATATATATATATATATATATATATATATATATATATATATATATATATATATATATATATATATATATAGTAATGGTCATGAAAGATCCATCACCATAAATTGTTGTTGTTAATTTAAAATGGTGATATTCAATGAACGTGCCATATATATGCATCAATTGTGACAACAATGAACATTCCATAATAAATTGGTGTTCATATGAAATGGTGACAATCACTATATGTCATTATAATCATTATTCATGATGGACCTTGAATGTCACCACAACACCTACACTTTTGGTGACATTAATTTTTTTGGTGATGGAGGCTAATTTCCATCACCATTGCTCATATGAAATGGTGATGGTCACTATCCATCATTATAAATCATTAGGTGACAGACCTTGAATGTCACCACAACAACTATACTTTTAGCGATGCCACCTTTGGTGACGTTCAATTTTTTGTGACGAAGGCTCTTTTGACCATCACCAATGACCTTATGTTGACATTTTTTTATCCTCACTAATGTCGTTTTTTGTTGTAGTGATGGTTTAGTCTTGGACTATAATTAATCATCAATTTAGCTATTAGTTTTTTGATAAAGTGATTTTTTGTAAAATTATGATAAGTTATTAATGTTGTTTTTAATTGATAGGTGGTCTTCTTTGGCGATCACACAAAATTAGGTACCATAAAACCTAAAGAATGGGATCTACATCCTTATGTTGTTTTGAATTGTGAACCTGCAAGGTAGAATATCTTTCCATCTTTTCTGAATATACAAAAGATACTTCACAGAATGCATTTCCTCATCATGAATCTTGAAAATGTTATGCAAATGATTTTACAGTCCCTTGAGATTTTTGAGGACAATGAAATGAAAAAGCATGAAATTTTTACTGTAACCACTCTCTTAGAAATGATCCTCGCTTCAACCAAAAACCATTTTTCAATTGTTTCTTAGAGATGACATTGTTTCCAAGGGGATTGTGCTTTCATTTATCACATTTTTTTCGAAGAGTATCTAGTTGAAAACATTCTCGATGATCTCAGAGCATTACTAAAGTGAGGGAAGATAGAAGATAATCTTCTTGATTTATTCCCAATATAGAAATGCACCAATGAAGTTTTTGTCAAACTGTCAATTCAACAAAATATTTTTTTTATTTTTATTTTTCCAGTAAATATTTTTTTTAGAAATTAATTATAGAATGTATACACATGTAGTATTGAATCCTTTAACTTGTGTTTCCATGAAGTTTCCATTCAATATAAATATTGTTTGTGTCTTTTATTGGCCATAAATATGATTACAATGGATTTTCTAACATATAATGCATTTTTTAAATTCTTTCATTAATGTATTTTCATTTTATCTCACTTTGATTTCATAAGTCAATACTTTGTGTATGTTTTTGCTAAATAGGATGTTAATTCCATTTTCCATCAAAGGTGCTACAAGGATCAAACTTAAGAGTCAGAGCATGCATTCAATGGCATGAGCTATCTCCTTTGGTTTTGGGGAATCATTATCATGTAATTACATTGTTTGTATGTAGTATGTGGGGATTAGTTATGCATGCAATGTTTGTATCCATTGCTTTCCATTGAGCATGTAGTTTTTTTCTCATTGAAAATTTATTTACGGAAATCCTTGAGGGAATTCCTCACATTCCTATGAATGGAAACCATGGTAAATGTTGTTGGTGTGTATGTTGTACTCGTAACCTAGTAGGACTTGAACCCATGACCTATTTACCTTAAATATGGTTAGTTCAAACCAATCGAGCTAAACCACTGAGTTACAATAATGTACTTATCAACTTCCGTGCACAAATTTATAATGATTGTTCTCCATATGACATGGATTTTTTCCTTTTAAATGTAAAATGATAATATCTCATATTTTTTGGTTTGCATTTGAAACCCATTAGCTTTTTGGTTAGTTTATTTCGAGTCTTATCAATTCAATTATTAGAAGTTTTGTACATGGGTTTTTTGAAAACTATATGAACTTTACATATTTTACAAAAATGATTCTCTACTTTGTTGAATTGTTAGGTTAAGAGATGTACAAAACACATTGGCAATTTCTTTACGACTACAAAACTATAGTTGGAGATAATGTACAAGATTCAAATTTAATGTTAAGAGGATGTTATACTCATGAAATGTTTTCCTGAAATTGTAAGGTCTCTCTATGTTGAGGAAGTTCTTATTGAAGATATTATTTTGTTGTGGTTTTCCAAAGGTAGTAACCTTAAGGGTAGGTATCAACATCTTAACATTCTTTTATTCGTTATTTTTTGACCTTTTTCTTATGAGGAGATGTAATTAATTTCGGTTTAGACAAATATAATTATATGATTTAGAGAGTTTTGAAATTTATTAAGTCGAGACTTCAATTGCTTGATTAAGAAAATTTTGGGATTTCTTAAAGCTAATATTACTCTTATAATTTGTGTTTTGTCAGGGTGAAAATAAGATTTGATGTGATTTTGGCAATTTCAGGCAAACCTTCGTGAAGTCACTAGATCCTTTTGTGAAATGGTTGAAGGAAGCTAAATAATAAGAATAATGTGAACCTAGATTAGAAGCTTAATTATGACTAAAATAGTTGGGGTGAGGGGCAGTGAGGATGTCGGTTGCAACTCACATATATTTTCTTCAGTTGGTACATAGATAATAAGTTTTCTATTGACGGTTTATGAGATCCTAGTGCTATATTTGTGGAGTATGGTGTGCTAGAAAAAATAGATTAATTGGATTCTATTGGAATTTGCATCACATATAAATTTATAAGTGTTTTTTAGTATCTATTGTTTTCCTTGTGATTTGATTTTTTAATAATTTAATTAAAGTTTTATAATTTATAATTTATAAAATTTCAAAGTCTAATTATTCGAAGGGTGATATCCCAATGGAAGAGTACCTTATTTACAAGTAGGTGATTGATGGTTTGGTTCCATTATGCCCTAATATTGATAAGGAATGGTGATGATCACTATCCATCCACATATATGTATGAATAGTGAGGGTCATTAAAGGGCCATCTTCAAATGTCAATTTTTTTTATATATGAAATGGTGTTGATTAATTAATTTCCCCATATATATATGCATCAATAGTGAGGGTCATGAAAGTTCCACTATAATAAACCAGTATGTTATCATCAAAAAATGATCACCTAGCCATTTCTAGGTAGGTAGATTGAAATACACGATGTAGATTTAATTTTTCCATAGTAAAATCACTTTCACTATGGAAAATAATTTAGTAAACAACTTTTATTAAATCATTCTCTGATTTAAATAAAAAAACCCATGAGAATAATTAGATAAATCATTATTTATTTAATTTTCATTATTAAATCATTATTTAAATAATTATTCCTTGTCACATTTGATTAAATCCCTTATGAATATTTAAATAAATTACTATTTATTTAATTTTCCTTATTTCTGTTATTATAATAATTATTAAAACATTATTTAATATTTATTTTGATTTCACACCAATATTAATGATTGTGAAGTAATTAATAAATCATTTTGTTTTTTAATTATTTCTAAATAAAGATATTTAACCATTTTAAATATCTTTTCCCTCTCCAGAAAATATACTAAAGTATTCCAAGCAGTTAGATCTCAATTTGGTTAATTTTATTTTATTATTCTCCATTTTTGAGATTAACTCAATAATTTGTTATAAATATGAAGGTTTGAGTTCTCCACATTTTGTCTGGGTTTTTCACATATTGAGAGAAAACACCATTTTATGAAACGTCAAGGACATCAAAGTGCCCATATCACTAAGGGGGACTTACAAACCCATTTGTAGATCTCCTTCACCAGGTGCTTTTAACAAAATATTTATTCATTTAAATTCTTTTAATTTAGGTTATTGCATTAGATATTTTTCATTGTTGTTTTCTATTCTTGATCATATATACCTTTATTGCAAGTTTTCCATTATAAATACAGATCTGAATCGTGAGAATCCATCAACATATTGTTAGGTTCACCTATCACCTAGTGACTTAAGTGAATTTTTTTTGATACACCTTCCAAGAAATTTCACACTAACACATTGTTGTTATTTTGGAATGCAAACTTGGGGAAAAAAGAAGAGAAAAGAGTAAGAAAATACATAAAAAAAAATGCACAATGGGGCTAAAAAAAGGCGAAACTAAGGATTCCATATTGGATGCCAAAAATGATTCATAATCAAATGAAAATTCAAACTCAAACTTAGATACAAAATCAGATGCAAATGTGGAGACAAAATGAGGTAGAAAAAGGGTGAAAATTTGGAGCGTGGAAATGATATAAATTTAGACACAAAAAATGATGAAAAATTGGATGAAAAAGTGGATGTAAATAATGGTGCAACATTGGAAATGTAAGTAGACAGGAAAAAAGGTGCAAAAATTGGCATAAAATTAGCTCAAAATTGGATGAAAATTGAGATGCAATGATGGATGCAAAAGGTGATCCAAAACACGATGAAAAAATAAATGCAAAAGTGGACATAAAATATGGCTCAAAATTAAATGTAATTTAGTAAACAAAAAATGGGATTCAAAGGTGGAAAAAACACATGGCTTAACATAGGATTCAAATCTAGATGAAAATTTGGATTCTCAAAAGGATATAAAATGGGATGCAAGAAATGGTGTCTAAAATGATGCAAAATATGCTGCAAAATGTGATGCTAAAAAGGGAAAAAAATCAACCATAAAAGTGGATGCAAAAAAATGGTCCGAAAAAAGATGAAAAAATGGATGCAAAGTTTGGTGCTAAATTAAATTCAAAACATGGTGTAAACATAGACAAAGCTGGTGAAAAAAATAGGTACAAAATTAGAAGCAAAAACTAGTGTAAGAGTATATGCAAAAACTTGAGCCAAAATGGATGCAAGAAATACACCCAATTGGATGCAAAATATGGTATAAACTTGCTTCAAATGATTGCACAAAAAACCATGAAAAATAGATGCAAAAAATGGCATAAAACTAGAAGCAAAACCTGTCATAAAATCATATGCAAGTCTTGGTTCAACATTTGACGTGAATAATGATGCATAATTTTGTGTTAAAATGCATGAAAAATATAGCGTGAAAAATGATACAGAATTAGGTGCCCAAAATGACGCTTTAAATTTTTTACAATAGAGTGAGATTTAGCGCCAAGTTTCTCATCCAAAATGTAAAACAATGCACTAAAATATGGCACTAAATCTGACGCAAATCGTTGGCTTCGTTGTAGTGATTTTAGGGTTGTAAAATTGAAATCTACTTAAGATTCTAATGCTTTGGGATAAATGACTTATTGAGATGTTATTACAAGGGACTAGTTAATTTCAAAAGTATTCAATGCATGCCTCTGAAGGTGCCAAACATATTTGTATCCAACTCTATGAGTGCTCGTGGGAGAGGAAAACCAATGGTTTATTCAAATTTGGTTTGGTACTATATTCACCAACAAAATTAGAGTTTTAGTAGAGAACATAATGTCTCATGGTCGACTTCTACAAGATGGAATCCATAGCAACAGTCACCACTCACTCTTATGCAAACATTCTTATGAGTCATTCCTCTCTTCTAGCCAATTTTTGGGCTTAAACATTGAATTAGTATGAGAATTTGTTTTTCTATAAAGCCATTTTTCCTTGTTGTCTTTGTTCATTCCAATGCTAGCACATGGTTTTCCCAAGGAATTTAGTGACATAGGAATATATTTATAAAGGTTGGGGCAATGAATGGAGCAGTAATGTCTACATATGCTAAATTTGGTAGTACAATTCCCATTGTATAAGTTTGAAAGTTAGAGGGTAATCATAGTAGATGAGACCATACAGTAACTAGTTAGATACATGCTCTCAATGTGATAAAGAGTTGATTCTATGAGAATAATATGATAAGATATATTTATTTTATAGCTGGCATTATGCGTGGTATATAGTTATGGATTTTTTCTATATTTATCTACAATTCTATAAAGATGTTGTAGCCTTAATGTTCTTAACTATGTATGATAACAAGATTGAATATAGTTTCAAACATGAGTTTCTTCTTATCCCATAGTTAAATATTTTTTAATTTACATTTTTTTCAATTCCAAGCAATATTTCTATGTATTTTTGTGAAGAAATATTTCATCTATTTATCTATAGAAAAATACATACATTCCATATATAACTACCAATATCCTACCAAATAAACTAAACCTAGTAGTTCACTTCATGAGAAAATCATTAAGACAAAGCAGTACATGTTACACAATAATTATTTATTATAAAAATATATGTGTGAGTCATGATTCATTGGTTCCAATGTATGCATATTGATGCACATGGTAGGTGATATGTCATGTCTTTGGAAGGGGACATGGCCTATCATTAATACTCATTCACGATTATATAATAATTGTTCTATGACAATTATTGTAATATTATTATTTATCACATCTATGGGACCTTGGATAAACGATGATTGGGTGCGTTGTTAAGCCACTCCTAGATGTTAAGTCATTCGTCCAATTCCTTGCCATATTCAAGTGTTATTCCTTGACACAACCATGATGTAGCCTCACCAATGCAAAAATTACAAAAAAAAAAAAAAAATTTATCACATATCTATCAATATATTAAAATCCTATTGGTTGTTTTCCTTGGGCATATTACAATTTATAATTTCCTATCTCCCCTTTTAAAAATATTTCCCCCTAAAATTACATTTATGGAAAGGATTTAGCTTTTTGCTATGGCTTACAATGTATTCAGACCATTCTCTATTATTGATCCTACATAACTGAATATATGAGACAATATGAATTATGAAGAGTTTACTAGAACTATCAAATTGTGGAATGTCAAACCACTCTAGTTCAATTGTCTACAAAACTTTGTGTTGAAAACTTATGGGATTTCAGAAATGATGAAACTCTTTAGAATAGAAAAAGTGTTGATGTTGTACTTTAGAAGGTCTTCCAGATAGGTTAGTGTCTTAGATGCAGGAGAAGTCCTCTCATGTGGTAGTTTGATAGGAATAATTATTATGATTTATTTTTAACTTAAAACTTAGGAAAAGAAAATTAACTAATTTAATTGATTAATCTTGTTGGAATGATCATTTATGAGGATAAATTAATTATTTAAGTGAATTAGATTCAATCTCAACCATTTATTTAAGCGGGTTGGGATTTAATACTAGCCATCTATCACTTTGGAGATGATGGTTAGGGATTGTGTGCAATTTGAAATTATAAAATGAGCCTAAGGGAGAGGATGAAGGCATGGGAAAGGACCTAGAAAAATTTACCAAAGTGCATGTGCAATTATTAAACACATGTGAGAGGTTGAGTAGAGTGTTTTCACATCTGTGAGAAGGATATTTCTACTACTGGAAATTTTCTAAATATTTCCAAGTTTATTTCTGCTGTAATTTCTATATTTCTAAGGGCCAATTCTCATAGTAAGGGAGCCCATTGTTTTCCAATGAATATTTTAATGAAGGAGATTTTTTTTAGGGAAATTTCATTTTTCTCTTGTTGCTATTTTTTCTGACTAATTGTTTGCAAAATTCCTATTCTAATTTTTTGAGATAAAAGTGCCAGAGTGATTATTTTTTATAGTTTTAAAATTTTATTTTACAACATAAAATTTATTTCTCATGTTAAAGTAATTTTTTTGGGATAAAATGGATGTAGGAAACTTAAATCCGTTTCATTTCCCTGAACGGTGAATATGTTGCCCAGTACCGGCAGGTATCATCCCCCCAAGAATAACATTTTCCTTCAAGCCTTTCAACCAATCGATGCGACCTTGTAGAGCAGCTTTAGCTAAGACCCCTAAGGAGGTCCTACCCCGTGGAAACGCTCTTTAATGGAACTATAGCTTTAGCTGGTCATGATCAAGCAACCACTGGTTTCGCTTGGTGGGCTTGTAATGCCCAACTTATCAATTTGTCCAAACCTAGAGCAATAGCATGATGAACCAAAAAGTTTCCAGGACCAATTGTTGAGAACAATGAATTATTTCCTTATCAAAAATAGGAAGTTTAGCACTTGGGTGGAAAGGCATTGGTCAGTTTGTTCCGTTCCAAGAGAATTCTTTCTATGATCGAATCCGAATCAGGAAGCTTGGGTTATCGGCATTTCATTCGAGCTCGGTGGAATTTGTTCTCCTAGGGATCAGAATCAGTAGAAATAGGGAACGAAGTAACTAGAAAGATTTGTGATTATTTTAAACTTTTCAAATTTATCTTTCTATCAGGATCATCTAGAAAGTGAGTAAGTATTCTATGATTTTGGGCCCTTCACTAAAAAAGGAGAATAAACTGACGTAGATGCCATGGGTATGATAATAAATTAGGGTTTTTTATTAGAAAAAAAAAGAGGAGAAAGAAAGGAATTGAAAATTCCTTTCAAAAAGATTTGATATAAATACTCCGCTTCTTCCCTCATACCGCTCTCTTAAACTGGTACATAGAAATTGAAACAGTTTATATATATAAATATATAAACTCTATAGATCCATCATAACAATAAATTAAGCATTATAACAACAATTTTTATTGAGTTCAACTTCTTCCCCCATTAAAGGAAATTTTGCAACTGAACTGGATTTTGGTGACGAGGTCTTAAAGGATACAAACGTGAAATTTTATAGAATAATGGAGGGTTTATGTCTATTTAAGGAGAAGGCTATAGTCTCTCAACCATTGACATTGATTTTCCCTAGAGCTCCTTTCACATCTACACGTAGTTGGATTTTTTATCTTTGGCATCAACAAAAGTGAGGTTCATGGAGCCTGAAATGGAGAGTTTGAAGAAAATAGTGTAAATTATGTTTAAATTGTTATTGGGGAATATTGATATTCTCTCTAGAATATTGGACTTGATAGAGAGTGTAAAGGAAGCTAGTGACATACTAGTTGAGGTTAAATTTGAAGTTATAGAAGAAAAACTGGACCAAAAATTTCCAAAGGTGCAAGCAAAGCTAATGACTAGTAGTATAGTGGTGTCGATATTTGATTTCTTTGTAGGTACTCAAGGATTCATGAATGATGAGATAAATGTTGAGGATAAGAATCGTCAAGATCTCTTGGAGATGGCACATTCGATGCAGGCATGAGTAAAGGAAAAGAAGTATTCTAAAATGGAGCATGTGCACTCAAACCTTATGCGTGTTTTTAGATTTCTATAGTTTATTCACTACACGTATATTTTTTTGTTTAGTCATTTTGTTAGAATATGTCGTAGATATCAGTGTAGAGATATACCTCCAAAATCTCATAGGAGAGAGAAGACTTTTTTATGAATCTATTGGAATATGGAAGCAACATATAACTAAATATTTTTTTCTTTTTTCCTATGTAAATGGTTTCGTCCATGTAATATAGGATTTAAAATAGAAATATAGGCATTTAATTTAAAAAAACCACTAATATTATTTAGAAAATCTTTATTTATAGTAAGGCTTTTGTGGCTGAAAGTTTGATCTAGATTAGCTAACTTTGAGTGGGTTGAGATTTGAGGATGGATTTGAAGGGGTATCTAATTTCAATCCATCGAAGGAGGGATCATGTTGTTTCTCATGGAGAATAACTTTTGATAGTTTTGTGAGACCTATCTCCAACTTTATATGGATGTTACCACAAAGGCCACTCATAACTTGAAGGATGTGAAGGATAGACACATCGTTTTGGATGTTATAAAGGATCATGTGCTCCCTCACATATAAGGAAATGAGATATCCAATAACTTGTGGATATCCTTGAAAATTTTATACCAAAGGAATAGCTAGAACCATACAATAGCGTTAAGAGAGAAGTTGAGAAATAACATAATGAATAGATTAGGCACTATGGTTTCATACCTCACTATGATTCAAAAAATTTGAGATGAAATTGTAGCTTTTGGGGAATATGTGCGAGAGGATGAACTTATTAAGATAACCTTGGAATTTTTTTCTAAACATAGAGCTACCTTGATGATAGGAATCCTTGCATGTGACAAGCTTGCTGATTGGACTACAAAAATGGAATGATTCCACCTAAAAGGAGAATTGGTAGGGCTCATTGATTGGTAGACAATGTAGGGATGAGGATGAGGATAATATTTCTCTTGTTAGGAAAGAAAATAATGGAAAGGAAAAGTAAAAATAGAACTGAGGTGGAGGGGCATCCCTAAATAAGAAAAAGGAGAAGAGAAAAGTCAATTAGTTTGCATGTCATAAAAATTGACATTATGTAGGTCAATGTCCAAAGAAGAAAAAGGGCACGGGGAAGACACTTATAGTTACATTTGGATATATGGATGAATTAGACAATAAGTTTGAGAATGAATTTCCCTTGGTGTGTAGTGTTTCTATCACCATTACATGTGGTTGCGGTAATTGGACAGTGGGGAATCCCTTCACATGATGAGATGTTGTGAGTAGTGTGTCCAATATACAAAATGAAACCTCATACCTAAACATGGAAGTATGACATATATATTCCTATATATAAAATGACTTTAATATACAGATGACTTTCCATGCCCAAACATGATAGTATGACATATAGTTTGTATCTACAAAACGGGTCTCATTAGTCTCTAAGTGACCACTTCCACCCTCATGTACATAATTTTGATCGTAGAAGTTTATATTTATCCTCTTTCTAAATGAATGAGTTCAAAATTTCTTCTTTTGTGGTGTGTCTCATTCCTCTAGGGATTGCACAAGGAAACATCGTTCTCATTATCTTTTCTTTCCATAATAAATTACACACTTACAATCCAATACTTTATAATCAATCTTAGAAATTTAATTGAAGATGTAATAATTAGTTGAGAGGGTGTCATCCACCTCCACATCCCCAACTTCTTAGCAATACAAGGTTTAGAGCATAAAATTTGAAAAAAAAAATCATATAATCAATTCAATTCGTCATAAAGAAAAATCATCAATTAACATTCTCACCGTAAATTTTTTCCCCATTGATGGAGATTCAATCATAGGTAGAGCATTCAATTACACAACCTACCCATAGGCTATTGATGGTCTAGGGATGGAACCTTTATGGGTGGATGGGATAGTGAAGGTGGTGGAGGAAGGTGATGATCAACATATTTGTGTTGTACCAATCAAGGAAATTCCTTATTCAAGGTAAGATGAATATCACTGTTAGGGAAATGTTACTATACTAATGGAAAATTAATGAAAAAAAAAGGATGGTGGTGAATGATGCAAAGGAATAAGAGTGGAGAACTAAGAAAATGGAGGAAATTTCTTAGAAATTATAATATTTTAGTTAAAAACTGAAATAAGATAATGAAATAAAAATTTAAACAAAATCTTATTAGAAATTTGATACCCAAGAAGGAAAATATTATCCATCCGCTGGTGAGATTCATTCCTCCCCTAGTGTTACAACAACTTGTAAGAGAATTAAATTAATGCCATAATTGTACTATAAAATAAAATAATCTATAATATGGACTAAAATCATATGAAAAACTTTGTAAGGAGGGATATTTTTAATTCAACATTGTTAAGTCAACACTAAAACACCATGAATATTGTTTATTAATGTTGAGGTCTATTATTCAATCTTTATTTAGACCAAGTCTATAGTTTACATATATTCTAGATTTGTAATAAGCAATATTAGTGAACTAGCTTCAACCATTTGTGTGGATGATAAAATTTATTTTAATGACCATGCAAGAGACACTTGTTACAACTTTCTAAGGTTTGGGAGATCCTATATCAATGACATCAATGTAGCTACAAAATCATGAATTTCATCATTTGGATTTATCCATTCTTGGTTTGGATTTGGTTCTAATTTTTTGTTTGGTGATGAAGGGTGTGGGTTGTAATTAGGTTCCATATTGTCCAATTTCCCTACAAATCAATATCTTAATTTTCTTTAGGGTATTAATTTGGTTATTTTTAGAATTTTAAACCAAAATTTATTAACAAAAAGAAGAAAACAAATTGTTAGAATGCTTACTTGGAATCTCAAGGTGAGTTATGGTG
This sequence comes from Pinus tabuliformis, assembly GCA_031772625.1. Classification (NCBI taxonomy): domain Eukaryota; kingdom Viridiplantae; phylum Streptophyta; class Pinopsida; order Pinales; family Pinaceae; genus Pinus; species Pinus tabuliformis. Next base: position 724,985,728 of record CM062819.1, read on the forward strand.
CTAATTTGTAATCTCAATGTCTCCCAAAAATTTGTTGTGCAGTCCAAATTTGGTAAAAAATGGGGTTGTGGGTGCATAAACAAAAATTATTATTATAAAGGTGAGCATGTTCCTGGAGTATCTCTGCATTCTTGGACCACATGTATTTTCCTAAGCCATGTCGAGATGGAAACCTCATTGGAATCATGGTGGGAAACTAATGGTTTGTTGAGCTTGTATGGCTAGGAGTGTGAACATGTTCTTGGCAACGCGCATGCAGCCTTGCAAGTGTGTGTTCCTAATGGTCCCATTGCCACTTTTGGGGCCATCATCTTTGTGTGCCTATTCATGTGTCATGTTAATAATAAAGAAGTAACAAATCATATATTCTAACTCAATGATGATGCTAGATTAAAGAATGTTAATGCATATGAGCTTAAGATTAACTTTTACCCTTCATGACTTGCTGACTACAAAGATATCATGTTGTTTATTTGCAACTACATAGCACAATGGATTTTTTTCTCTTAATTAAATTAAACCCATTCATTCTTTTCTTCTTATGAATTAGGATCAAGCGTTAAAATTCAACTATCCGTAGTAGTTATTTGATGACCATGAATCTGTTGGAGTTCTCACTGATGGCAAAGGATGTTGAAGGTATGCTTGTTGAATGATCCATGTGTTGATATAACCCATAATTGAATATGGTGTTATGTTGTGTTTGTTTTGTTTTCAATACTCCTATGTAGAGTTGTGAGTAAGTTTAATGTTCAGTGGTATGCTTGCTTCAAGTGCAAATACTTTGATGTTGTGATGTAAATCCTTGAATATGTTGTGATGTTAAGGTTGTTGATATATTGCTTAGCATAAAGGTATATTGTAGACAAACAAGGTATGTTGTAGAGGTTTTTGATGTATTGTTGAGTAGTAAGCTTTCTTTTTTACAATAAAGGTATGTTTCAAAAGTTTTTGATATATTGTTGAAGGAAATAAGTATGTTAATGATTATGTGCTATCTTTTAGAGGTATGGCCACTATAATTTGTCAGCAAATGTTGCAATATAAATGCTTCTATATGTTGTGAAGTGTAAGGTTGATTTATGCATTGTAAGTGTAAGGCTAATTAATGTTGATTACAGTGGTTTGATTAAGGTTCATTATGGTGGGCCTTTTTAAGTTACATTGTATTGGGATTATTTTGGCTTATGCAATGATTACAATAGGCTAATATTTTGTTTTTTGAATAAAATTTGGTGGACCATTAATTTTTCCTTTTTATTCAAAATCTAAAAAGGTATGAAATTAATAGGTGGAATACAAAGTGGAAATATTTTCATTTCATATTACTCTATTTGAATGTAAACAATCAACAAAGTTTGTATGTACATATATGTACTTTTGGATGGCAGAATGGATGGTTAGGTTGTGAGTTGAAAGAGTTGTTGTGAGTTACCTAGAAAAAAGAGAAAGAAGAAGAGGAGAATATGTGAAACAAAATTGAGGAATATAAGATAGAGAAAAAGAGATGGATATATATATATATATATATATATATATATATATATATATATATATATATATGTATATATATATATATATATAGAGAGAGAGAGAGAGAGAGAGAGAGAGAGAGAGAGAGAGAGAGAGAGTAAAGGACTAGGTAATCCAACATGTTAAAATTTTCATGTACTAGGGGATTTTTGTCTCCTTTTAGGTAGTAGCCTGAAAAGAGCATGTTGATTGTTATGCTATAGTTGATTTTTTTACGTGTTAAATATTCTCTTCATATGATGTAATGTTGGTTTTTTAATAGATGAAACAAATGTTGAAAATAAAGTAAAAATTAAATTGATATCCATGAATTCACTATCTTAGTTTACCCTCTTCTCAATATATCTAGGTTTCCAGCAATTGGTATAACAGTGGGTTCCTTCTATATAAGCTTAACCACTAGAAGGTAGATATGGTTTAATCATGGATTTTCAAAGTGTACAATTTCTTAGTACAACAAGCTTTCGGGAATGGAGAGAGAAGGTAAAATATTGATTGATAGCTTATGGACCTTATGCCTAGAAGTTAGTATGGTTGAAAAATGTAGTAAGAAAGTCTCAATTTTATTTTTCCATGCTTAAATTGAGAAAAAATTGAATTTCCGCATCAACAGATGATGATCCCCATAAATGGGTAATTATATGGGCTCATTTTTCCTCCTAACTTAGCTTAATCCACCATTCTCATTAGTTTATTGCATGTTTTTTATTATATTTATGCTAATAGAGTGAGTTGGGTTGGTCATTATGCCATGGAGTCTAATGTGTACTTAATGCATATTTTTGGTCAATTTTGGAGACAAAGTCAAAGACTTAATAGACATTTGGCAACAAATATTCAAAGAAAACAAGGGAGAGGATTTACAGGAGGGTGTCCCATTCATTTATGACTCCCTACTTCAAATTATCCTTCAGGAAGCTTAGAGCACAAGCAACCACATCAATGGACCAAAGAGGCAGTCGAGCAAGTGGAGGATAACTTCTATCTATCTCAAGTTTTGGGAGCCAAGCCTCCCTGATTTTAAGGAAGATGCTGGGAGATTTAGTTGTATAAGTATAGAGGCCTAGGGCCTCATTTGGTTGTTGGAAGTTAGTAAATTTTTGAATTTTCGTTACAGCTTTTCTCTAGTCAACTTTGAGCTTAATTTAGTTGACAGTTTCATGTAATCCTACAATAATTTTGATAATGAAGATGAGATCTTTTTTGAGCTAGCATTGAGTTACCTCAAAGGGCTAAAGCTCTTGGGTTAGGGCCCAATCCAAGTAGCCAAGCTCCTCTTGTTTTGTATTTGTATGCTTTGTTTCAATTTATGAATTAGTTGCTGTTATATAGATTTCTATCTTAGTTAAGAATAGGTTGCTTTTGGTGATTTAAAAGGGTTGTTTCAATTTCAGTTTGTTGTAGCAGGTTGAAAAATGATAGGAAAAAGATACAAAAATGCCATCAACAGATCCTTGGCCTCCTTTCCTCCCTTTAGGACCATGAACTGAGGTGAAGACCCTCTTACTGCCATTAAAAAACACATATTTGCCTTTTCCATAGGATTTTTAGTGTTGCAGTTTGTTACAAGCTTAATGCTTTACTGTAGATCTATTTCAACATGCTCATTTCTATATTTGCAATAAATTTCCTTTCATGCTTTCTTTCCATGTAGCATTCTTCAACATTTACTTTCCTAGATCAGAATTTAGACTAGCTTGATGCAAATTTCTGTTTTTTGATATAGCTAGTTTCCTTGCTTGCTTAATCTCATGATGTGAGTTTTAGTTCTCTTGTAGCAATCCACTTCTCACAATATTTAGCAAATCAACCACCACCATTTCTCTTTGTTCTATGTCCCACAGGTCACCCAAAGTCCCTCACAAATCTGCCTTAGTTTTCTGCACTTTTCTCATGAACTTTCCTTTGTTTCATTGAACAAGTCCAACCATCTTTCTCTTCCCCAATCCTTTTTGATAAACCCTAGACACCTAACACATCATCCCAACCTTCATCTACCCTTTCTGCTTGCTTTCCCACCTTCAAAACCTCCAAAACTGTTCTTGGCATCCTCCTGTAGACCTCCTGTAGATCCTCTACAACCTCCTGTAGACCTCCTGTAGTTCCCCTGCAACCTCCTGTAGATTTTCCTGTAGGTGTCTTTTTGAAGTCCGATTGCAGGAAAGCCTCTAGAAGGCCACTTGGGACCTCCTAGGACCCATCCACACTTTCCTACACCTCTGAAAACTCCAAAGTCACCCTCCATCCCCACCTAATCTTTGCCACATTCGCAAACAAATAAACTACATGCATGACAATTTCACCTAAAAATACATAAAAATCCCAAAAGATGTTTTTCTTTCTCATTTCCTTCTAGAAATATCTTGACTAGATGTTGTTTGCTTCCTAGATTAAGTAATAACATTCATTTCATGGTTTTTCATCTCTCTTTATGCAAAAATAGTATTAGTTGGTTAATTAGGGTTTGCTAGGTTTAATTTGCATTTCAGTCTTCTTTCTCTTTCTACAAGCAGAGTAGCCTTTGTAGAGTAAGATTTCCTTTCTTTCATCACATATAAAGCCTCTTCTAGAATTCATAGAAGTTGGCTTGAGCTCCTAGTGATCTTGCGCTAGCTGACCAAGTGACAGCTTGCAGTAAGAACTAGTACTTGTGCATACAACACCGTCGCTTCCAAGTTTGTTATGAACTACCGGGTTGATAAATGTAAAGTAGGAAGCCCATTGCTGCATTATTGCTGCAATACCGGTGCTCACCATTTTTTGGCATTGTTGCCAGGGAAGCGTCATAGTATTTGGTGATTATTGTTTTTCTTCTATTTTTTACTGCAACATTCTGCTAAGTAGTTTATTTCAACAAAAGTAGAGTAGTTGTCTCTTTCAATTTCTACATTTCCTTGATTTCATTTCAATTCTATAATTTCCATTTCAAAAAAAGTAGATTAGGCATTTCCTTGCTTCCATTTCAATTCTGCAATTTCCATTCCAACAAAAGTAGATTAGTCATTTCCTTGCTTTTGTTTCAATGCTGCAATTTCTATTTCAGCAAGTTAATTTCAGTTAGTTGCAATTTGTTTGTTCAATCAATTTCATTTTTGCAGGTACTATCAGTGTGGAGAAAAGGAAACAAAAACCAACCAAGAAGATTCCCTTTCATGCCTTGTAGGAATAGAGATAATTTAGGAAAATGTTTGCCCAACACCCCCACTGCTTCACACAACCAACCTTCTCTCTTCTTCGGTGGCTGCAATCAAGAAAAAACCTTAGGTAACAGCTAGACATATTTGAAGAACCTATAGGGGAATAAGAAGAGGAAAACATTCTTCAGGAGCCAATGGCTAAAAATATAAATGTTGGAAGCAGTACCTTTTCTTCCAATTCATCCATTAAATGTGAAATTTGGAAGCATGTTGGAAGACCTCAAGAGTGAGATGCTACAGATTCTTTCCATGAAAATGGATGCCTTACATATCAAAAGGAAACAAGAGGAAGCAAAGAGGGCTTTGGCCATTTTTTCCCCTAGATGCACTAGGAGGCATCCTAGGAATGAATGCCCATTGAACTCTATAAGGGTTTGTTCAGTCTACAAACAAGATCATTCTACAGATAAGTGCCCTTCTTTGCCCAAACTTAAAGCTGTATACCAAGGGGTCGCAGGAGTCACTGAATAGATCTATTACATAAAGCAAAGGGGGCTGCATGCACCTAGACCATACCAGCAAGGGATGCAAGGGACATCTCACACATACTACAACCCCAACCAAGTCACATCCATACCTTCTTAGGGCCCTCCTGCTCTCCTCCCTAGTCCACACCTACTCCTTGGTAATTCACATCTTCATATCATGCCCAACTAGCCACCCATTCATTTCAACCCTATGCTCAACCGCAACTTCAGTGGAATGCATCTCATCAAGGGTGTCGGCCCCAATACATCTCTCTTCCCGCTCTTCTGCCACCACCACCTACCCAACCACAACCCCATCCACATCCATCTCAAATATACACTCCCACTCAACTACCCATACCACCATTTCCAAACTTGCACATTGAAGTAACTCAACCCAATTACAATGCTGAGGTAAAATACTTGCAAACAACTCCTCTTGAGCTCAATGATATTCACCATAGCTCAGAAAAAGTGTTGCAAAAAAGAGATTATATTGATATCATGAAGGATCACATCCAGCAGAAGAAGATTCAAAAGAGAAGATCAAAGGACCATGGGCTGCACTTAATGAAGAGAAGACATCAAAATCAGAGATCGAGAGAGCTCCCTCATGGTTACCATCAAATCCTCCATATATTCAAGAGAAAAATCAACAAAAAGCGGAAGACATGAAGGTCATGGTAGAAGAAGACATGAAGAATGGTCCAGATCAGTAGAAGGCCCAAGGACATCACAACTATATTGAGATATGGTTCCAGACAGTCACTAAGTTGCAGCATCACTCTCTTCCCCAACTATGCTTGATCCCTTCAAAGTCAAACCATTTGGTCTTTGAAATCCAGATATATGTCAAAGCATACATTTTTAGTCTCCACTTCATTTTATCTATCATCTCGATGTGCACATGGCTCCATTGGAAGTATTCTTATACTTGAAAATGATTTTGTTTTTCAAGTAGGGTAGGGTAGAGAGAAAGAAAATGAAAATTAAGAGAAAAAGTAAACATCTAAGGTGAAAACCTCCTTGGAGGTGCCTCAAATTGGCTCATTGATTGAAAAATTCCATGAGCCAGTCAATGGGTCGGAAAGAAGAAGAGTAAAAAGAATAAGGTCCCTGGGTGAAAACCTCCCTTGGAGGCACCCAGGGCAGGCAATTGGGGTGAAAACCTCTTTGAGGTGCCCTAGTTGTTTAAAAAAAAAAACAAAAAAAAGAGAAAAATAAAAAGAAAAATGAATTTCCAATTGTATTGTAGGTGTAGGAGGACTATAGGAAGCAGCAGTAGGTGCCAAGGGAGCTCTGAAACTAATAACAATACCTATCATATCTTCCCTCACCTTTCTCCATCATTCTTAACGTTCTTTTCACCTCACTGTGCTTCTTTTCGAAAATTGTGTTTCCTATAGGAGGCTCCTGTAGAAATTACAAAGAGCTACAAATGGATTTTAAAGGCAGTTTGGGGAACAAGGAAGCTTCATATGATATTTATAAATCCTCCTACAGTCTTCAAACCTCTCTTCCATCATTTTCAAGCCTGCATCACACCCCAAGCTCATTTTCCTTGCTGTCCAAGAAACTATAGGATGCAAAAATACATAGAGCATAAATTTGCTTTTTCCATAACCTGAAAATTGTGCATCCATTTAAAAAATTGTTTCATGGAGAGTTGCATATGGATGATGGTAACATGCTCAAACAATTTTAGCAACTTCCAATGCACAGTTACCAATAAATTGGCCTCCATCACCTTCAGCCATTTTTTCATTTTCTCAATATCCGTGCATCCATTTAAAAAACTATTTCATAGGGAGATGCATATGGATGATGGTAACATGCCTTAGCAATTTCAACCAGTTCCACTACATGGTTTCCAAGAAATCAGCCTCCATCACCTTTAGCCATTTTCTATTTTTCTCAAAATATATACATCCATTGACCAAAATGTTTCTGTGGGAGGTGCATAATGATGATAGAAACATGCTCAAAAAAATTCAGGTCAATCCAGTCTACCATTTGGGAGATATGGACAAAACAAGTCATTGTCCCATTAAAATCTAGCATCAGTAGCATAAGAGTGCAAATCTGAAGGTTGAAGCAGATTGCTAAAGATCAAATCCAGCCAAAGGATACACGCACAAAGCACACAAGCCACACATCAGGGAGCAGAAAGCATACAATAGAGGAGATACAGGCATGCAGCAACAAAGGAACCAAAATGCACTAGAGCACGCACATTCTTCTTGCAGATAAGTGTCTAGACCTCTCCTTTGTTGCATTTGTGTAATTCAAAAATATGCATAAGCGAATGAGATTTTTAGGGGTGAAAAAGAAAAGGTGGCCAAGTCACTAGCCACCGCCATCTAGTTGATTGCGCTCATTTGGAGATGCCACCACACGTGCACCTAGTCAAGTCATAGAAAAATCCAAAGGATAGGTAGCGGAGGGTATAAAAGCTCCGATGTAATGATGGGAAGTGATTGTGGAGAAGAGTCATGAGGAGTCATGATGACAAGGTAGTGGGGACCAATGTTCCAAATATGGCAATGTACCTTTTTTTCTAGCTCACCCCATCACCAGAAATATCTCAAAGAAGACATAAGTACTCCTCCTCAAAACTCCTTCACCACCTTTTCTTCCATTTCATCCTCATCCACTTAGTTGTAGTAAGATCTATACCACCTCCATAGCCTCGAGACCATTGTTCTCTATCATTTTCAGCCATCCTCTTACTATCAACATTCTATAGGAGCACCTACAACCAGTTCTACAGGAGGGGCAATAAGCATTTTTTAAGGAGAAAACACGGGATTTTTACTTGATTTATGGCTTGAGGAGGTAGGTTCTGTGCATACCCACCTTGATTATTAATATGTGCAAGGAATGATACAATTTTAAGGAGGAATTGAGCTTGTAGGAGAAGAGGAATTCCATCAAAAAATTCTGCCTATTTAAAAAAAAAACACACACACAGTTTTTCTCTGTTTTCCTTTTCCTTCAAAATTCTTGTAACCATCTCTATTTTGGGTGTTCAAAGGTGGTATAAGAAATATGACAGGGGGATTCATGCAGAAGGATCCCACAATTTCAGTTAGGATCCATGACCATCCCAAAGTAGTAGCCATTTTTACCAGAGCAAATTGGATGCCATTCTTTGAAAAATTCTGAGGGTTTGATGAAGGAGTGGGTCAGGAGTTTGCCCTTTCTTTAGTCCCTCACTCAAGGACCCATGCCATTGTTACTTTTAGGGGTATCTCCATCGAAATCACCACAGGATTTATCAGTAGGGTTACCAGCCTTCCCCTTGGATTGCCTTGGAGCAATGATGAAAAGCCAATTGGGAAATTTGCCAAGAAAAACTTCTTCAAACCAAATGAACATCCTGTAGAAGACAAAAATGGCATTAGAAGAAAAAGCATAACTTACCCTTGGGATGAGGTCAATTACGAAATTACCAAGTATATTTCCTATGAAGGAAGGTATAACATAGTTTATGGCTACCATTTTAGACTCCTCCATTAGCTGAGATATGGCATGGACACTCCAACACCCTAGAAACTCAGTGTTCTCTATTTTCTCTTGAAGTCCCTTATAGAATCCAGCATTAAGTTGAAGGTAGGAGGTTCAGATCAGGTGGCTCACCATGGTTTGATTAAATTATTAGTGGAAGAAGGCCTCCATACCTTCAAAATCTCCATAGCATGGGAAGTCTTCAGAAACATGATAGAAGAAGATGATATAAAGGCCCTCACATGTGATCACAGTCCTCCTGATAGTGAGAGAGAAGAGAAACAAGGGGAAGAATGGGAGGAAACTGAGGAACAACCAGAGTGGGAAGAAACCAAAACAGAGCAAGAGGAAAAAAAACAGTAGAGACAGAGAAGACAAAAGGAGAGGAAAAAGGGGAAAAAAAGACAGAAGTGTCTCCTAAGACTGTAGAAAGAGAGGCAGCAGCTGCCCTCACTACCCTTAGCACCCCAATGAAACCAAAACAAAAGAGGAAAAGGTGAACATCAATGTATTTTAGGGCTCAGAAAAGCACAAGGATAAAAGAAGGAAAAAAACAGGCATCTTCAATAGTGCCTATTGTAATTGAAGATTCACCCATTCTCAAAGGGGAAGAATTCCCTCTAAAACCCCCATCACATATGAAATAGGAAGTCCCAGATCTTCCACTTGGAAGGAAAGAGTGAAACTATAGGACTCAAAAACAACTCTATAAGAGGCACAAACTGTTTTATAGGAGACCCTAGCTAAGCTACAGGAGACCGAAAAACTTGAGAAAAGGGTGGAAGAACAACCAAAAGGGAAGGAGGAAACAACAAAGACTCAAGAACCTGACCCCCAGCCTAGTATGGGCTCTTACTACAGTCTTCTTGAGGGGGGGAAATCATTCCATAGAAATTTGCAGTCCCACTTTTCTTTGAGTTGGAGGAAGAATGGATAAGGAGCCATAGATGGATGAAAATCGCCAAATCCAAGGGGGTAGAGGATATTTGCCACATGGAGATCCAGTTAAAGAGATGGGAAGGGAGCTAAGTGTTGTAAGAAATAGAGAGGAAATTAGAAGAACTCACCTGGAAACAGAAAATGAGTTGCTAAGAAGACAACTGCAAGAAAAGAAAACACAATTGGCATGCATGGACAGCTGGTCTATGGAGGCACTATAGTGCAGAACACTATCAAAATCATATGGAGTATACCTTAAAGACCAATGCATACAGTTCCAGATAAAGACTTTGGCACAGAAAGGCACAATGCCTTTTCAGGATTACAAACAATTCATGGACCTATGTGACCAAAGTTTAGTAGAATACAAGGCAAAGATAGCAAAGTTCTATTTGCATAACATGGCCCTCACCGATATGAACCTATGGGATTCCAATGCTAGGCTAGGGTACCTGCATCTAATGGCCATGGCCTCATGGATGAATCATGAGGAGAAAAGGGCAATAGAAAGAAAAAAGTTTATGGCAAAAGAGAAAAATGAAACCCTAATGATCACAGCTGAGCCATCAGACCCCATGGCTCTCATTAGTACACACCAGCTGCTTGAAAATAATCCTCAAAGCGCCCCTAAGTATATCAATGATCAGGCTCAGGCCATTGAACATTTTGAGGACATCGAAAGATTACTTGGAGATGACTGTATTCATGCTTGTATGAGGAGGTGGAATAAACTGCCACACAACTTGCAGATAAGGGAGTATCACTCCCAAACAAGGATGAAAGAAGCATTAAGGAGAGTGCCACTGTATAAGCACTCTATGCAAAGTTTGAAGGTCAATTGGATTGGCCTGAAACTAAGTCCCCCACTAATGCTAGGACTGCTAAAGGGAAGAAAAGAGGAAGAAGAGCAACAACAATGGGAAGAAGTGGATAGAAAGGCAGGATTCCATGATAAAGAAGAGGATCTCACATCAGAAGCATGGGATGTCAGGGAGGCCATGAGGGCCATCAAAGATGAGGAGGTGGACTAGTTGCTCAGAGGATGAGCAAGGCATTCAATAGGGGGTGATGATGAGCGCCATAAATGGGTAATTGTATGGGCTCATTCTGCCTCCTAACTTAGCTTAATCCACCATTCTCATTATTTTATTTCATGTTTTTATTATATTTATGCTAATAGAGTGAGTTGGGTTGGTCATTATGCCATGCAGTCTATTGTGTGCTTAATGCAGATTTTTGGTCAATTTTGGAGACAAAGTCAAAGATTTAATGGACATTTGGTAGCAAATATTCAAGTAAAACAAGGGAGAGGATTTATAGGAGGGTTTCCCCCTCATTTATGACTCCCTATTTCAAATTCTCCTTCAGGAAGCTCAGAGCACAAGCAGCCACATCGATGCACCAAAGAGGCAACTGAGCAAGTGGAGGATAACTTTTGTCTATCTCAAGTTTTGGGAGCCAAGCCTCCCTGATTTTAAGGAAGTTGTTGGGAGCTTCAATTGTATATGTAGAGAGGCCTAGTGCCTCATTAGGTTGTTGGAATTTAGTCAAATTTTTTAATTTTTTTTGCAGCTTTGCTCTGCTCAACTTCGAGCTTACATTCGTTGACAGTTTCATGTAATCCTATTATTATTTTGATAATGAAGATGAGATCTTGTTCGAGCTAGCACTAAGTTACCTCAGAGGGCTGAAAATCTTGGGTTAGGGCCTAATCCAAGCAGCCAAGCTCCTCTTGTTTTGTATTTATATGCTTTGTTTCAGTTTATGAATTAGTTGTTGTTAAATAGATTTCTATCTTAGTTAAGAATAAGTTTCTTTTGGTGATTTAAAAGGGTTGCTTCCATTTCAGTTTGTTGTAGTAGCTTGAAAAGTGATAGGAAAAAGATACAAAAAGGCCATCAATAGAGCCTTGGCTTCCTTTCCTCCCTCTGGGACCATGAACTGAGGCCAATACCCTCTTACTTCCACAAAAAAAAACACAGATTTGCCTTTTCCATAGGATTTCTAGTGTTAGAGTTTGTTAGAAGGTTAATGCTTTGTTGTAGATCTATTTCACCATGCTCATTTCTGTCCTTGCAATAAATTTCATTCCATTCTTTCTTTCCATGTAGCATTCTTTAGCATTTACTTTCCTAGATCAGAATTTAGACTAGCTTGATGCAAATTTATATTTTTTGATATAGCTAGTTTCCTTGCTTGCTTAATCTCATGATGTGAGTTTTAGTTCTCTTGTAGCAATCCTCTTCTCAAAATAAGTCATCCAATCAGTCATCACCATTTCACTTTGATCTATGTCCCATAGGTCATGCAAAGTCCCTCACAAATTTTGTTTAGTTTTCTACACTTTTCTCATGAACTTTCCTTTCTTTCCTTGAACAAATCCAACCATATTTCTCTTCCCTGACCATTATTGATGAACCCTAGACACCGTAACACATCACCCTAGCTTTCAGCTACCCTTTCCACCCACTTTCGCACCTTCAAAACTGCTCTTGGCGTCCTCTTGTAGACCTCCTGTAGATCCCCTACAACCTCCTGTAGATTTTCCTGTAGGTGTCTTTTTGAAGTCTGATTGTAGGAAAAGCCTCTAGAAGGCCACCTGGGACCTCCTAGGACCCATCCACACCTTCCTAAACCTCTTCAAACTCCAAAGTCGCCCTCCATCACCACCAAATCCCTACCACATTCGCAAGCAAATAAATTACATGCATGTCAATTTAACCTAAAAATACATAAAAATCCAAAAAGATGTTTTTATCTCATTTCCTTCTAGAAATAGCTTGAGTAGATGTTGCTTGCTTCCTAGATTAAGTAATAACATTCATTTCATGGTTTTTCATCTCTCTTTCTGCAAAAATAGGGTTAGTTGGTTAATTAGGGTTTGCTAGGTTTACTTTGCATTTCATTCTTCTTTCTCTCTCTGCAAGTAGAGTAGCCTCTGTAGAGTAAGCTTTCCTTTCTTTAGTCACCTATAAAGCTTCTTCTGAAATTCATAGAAGTTGGCTTGAGCTCCTAGTGATCTTGCGCCAACTAACCAAGTGACAACTTGTAGTAAGAACTAGTACTTGTGCATATACCATCGTCGCATCCAAGTTTGTTACGAACTATTGGGTTGATAAAAGTAAAGTAGGAAGTCCAGGAGTTGTCGCATTATTCCTGCAATACTGGTGCTCACCAACAGACAACTTGCATGAACTTAACTTGTGTGACATGGCTCTTTTCACTTAGTTAGCTCGGTAAATTGGAGTTAAACGAGTTAGATTTCATTTAGGAATGTGTAATTGTTAGTTTGTAGCAATCAAGGTTAGTTATTTGTAGTTGTTTTAAGTTAAACTAGTTCTACTTGTTGGAGGATGTAGTGGAAGGTCAGTTGTGCAGTGTGACTTCATCCTAACTTAGTGATCATCTAGTCAATTGATCAATCGACCCAAAATAGCTTGTTCATGTAGGGAATTTGAGTTCTGTAGATGTGGTAGATATTCCAAGGCATTGTAACATCAATTGTAGACTAGTCTTGAGTGTACAGATGTTGCATGCAATCAGTTAATCAACCTTGGGATTCACTCTATAATTTTGGAGGAATTTCCTAAATAATAGGGATGTAATTAATGAGGAATTATTCAAGGAAATATGGGTTTAAGTAGAGGTAGAAATTTACTAATCCTACACTAGAGTTACTCAGTGAGCAGAGAGATAGGTTACTCATTTGTAGGTTGTGTTTAGTTGAGCAAAGCAATTGTAATACATCTTTTTTCATCAGATTAATGCAAGCATGCAAAGGGGTTTTTAGCAGTTCGCTTTCCCCTGCAAAAATAATGTGTGCATGTGTGTTATTTCTAATTGCATGTTTATGATTGATGCTCTAAATTGTGAAATGCACTCCACAGAGTAGTAGAGTAGGTTTGTGCCTTGTGATGTTTATTAAAATTTCATAAGAAGTTGCAATTCTACAACATAATTTCTACATGGTATCAGAGAGAGATTCAATTAGAATAATAATTTCAAATTTGTTTACAATGAGGATTGAATTTGTAATTCAGTGTAGCAAGGTCCTTTTAGAGTTGGAAAGATCACCTCAATTCTATGAGACTAGAGTACGCCTTAGAAGGAAACTCTAATTTGATTTCATGGAAGGACCACATAAAGGCGATATTGGATGACAATGGCTTGCTAGAATACATCAAGACAGATGTTTCAAAACCATGGGCATCTAATGCACAAAACCTAGCTCAATGGAAGAAATATGTAGCCAAGGTGAGGAGAAAATCTTGGAGGGAGTGTTAGATCACATTTTATCAAATCTCCATGGGAAATAAACTGCTTTCACAATGTGGAAGGCATTGACATAATTGTTCGAGAGTAGTAGACTTGACCATAGGAAGTTGATGTTCAAGGATAAACTTTGAAATATCTAGATGTAGAAGAATGAAACTCTTCCGTTGTATCTAAACAAGTTCACACAAGTTCATGATGAACTTGGCAGGGTTGCTTTAAATGTTATAGAAGATGACTTGGTAAGAATAGCCTCTCTACGCCTTCCCAAGAGCTGGAAATCTACTAAGATTCACTAAATGGGAGCGATAAACTACCAGATTGGGAACACTTATGGTCCTATTTGGTACAAGAGGGAACAAGGTGAAATACTAGAGATGGGCTTTCATCCAAGGGCGCATATGAAGAAAAAATTACATTGGTTGGAAAGGGAAAGAATGAAAAAGGAAAGAAATCTGAAATCAAACTAGAATCTAGCCAAGGAGGAAAGAAGAAAGATTTGTCCAAAATTAAATGCTTTAATTGCCATTAATTTAGGCACTATTCCACGAAGTGTCCACACAAAATGTTGAGAAATAAGAACTCAAGAGGAGAAGCAGGTGAAGCCTTGGCTTCATAATTCAAGCTTGAATTCACCCTTAATGCTTGCATAGCCAACAAAGTGATGGGTAGCATGTGCTACTTCCAATCAGGTGTATCGTTCAACATGACAAGGTGTAGAGAATTTTTAAATAATCTAGAGGGGAAATATCTCCAGATGCACACCAAGTCGGGGGATGATAGAAGGTATAACACAACCAATATTGGTACAAATACCCTTCAGAGGGAGTTAGAATCCCTATTGAGACTCAAGGATGCATGTTCGTTCCAGGCATAAAGAAAAATCTCATATTTGTTTTAGTTTTGGAAGACTGTGGTTAAGATGTGATCTTTACGAAATGGAAATAATTCCTAAGACACATAACCATGAGATAGGTTAATTAGATCGGGGTTTGGGTGAAGAACTTGTATAAGATAGATGTGGAAGAATGTGTTGCGTTAAAAAATAAGGTTTAGAAAGAAACCAACAATAAGGTGAAAGCTCTCAGGAGTGACAATGGAGGTGAGTATGTTTCGAATGGTTTCAAGAATTTATGTGTGAAAGAAAGAATTTGAAGAGAGTTGACAACACCCCACAACCCAAAATAGAATGGGGTAGCTGAGAGAAATAAATGTAGCATTGTGGGGGTTGCAAGGGCTATGTTTCATGACGAAGGCCTAGAACTGCATTTATGGGTATAGGCAAGTAAGAAAAAAATATAATTGCAGAACCAGTGTCCTCATCAGATTCTTGGTATGATTATACTATAGGAGGCCTTCTTGGGGAGAAAGTTGGATGTGATGCACTTCAGGGTTTTTGGAGCCTCTATTTACTGTCATGTCTTGAAACAAGGATGGGGTATTTGTGGGTTACATGGAAACACCTCACAACTACTATGTGTACTTACCTTCCCTTAGAATGACAGGTATGCAAATGGATGTAAAGTTTTATGAGGAGAAAGCGATGCAATTCTCTCTTGAGAGGGAGATTCAGATACCACTAGAAGAAGATATATTAACTCCAAAGGAGGAGCCTTATGAGATTTTTGAATAGCCACACATTGAGGAGAAGAGAGTGAAGACATGCACTCAAGCAGGACCATCTAGAGAAGGTAGGAAACTAACTAGGGAAGTTGATATACTAGTGTAGAATGTGAGGTAGAATGTGGGAGCTCCTTCAAATTTTCATAGGTAGAGAAGGTAAAATTATCTATATACTGGCTACATCGCTATAATGGAAAATCTTGTATATATTGAACAATCCTCTTTAATGGAAGAGTACAAATCCATTGTAAGGAATAGTGTTTGGGAAGCAGTCCCAAGAATAGTAGATAAATTAGTTGTGGGTTCGAGATGGATCTTCAAGGTAAAGCATGCAATATATGGAATCATAGAGAAGTATAACACCATATTTGTGGCCAAGGGATACTCTCAAGTTAAGGGAATTTACTATGAGGTGACGTTTTCTCTTGTAGCAAGGTACTCATCCATTACATCAATTATTGCACTGGCTATGCAAATGGGGTAAAAGATCCACCATATGGATGTAAAAGCAACATTTCTCAATGGATTTATTGAGGAGGGGGTGTACAATGAGCAACTAGAATATTTTTAGACATTTTATCGAGAGGATCATGTGTGCAGACTCAAGTGAGTTTTGTACAGTCTAAAACAAGAAGCTCATGCTTCGTGCACCGGGATTGATAGTTATCTCCTTGTTTAGGATTCAACAAAAGTGAATAATATGTAAACCTTTATCATATATTCGGAGAAGGTAATTTTATTATTATTGTCTTATATGTTGATGATTTAATTTTAGCTAATGATGATCAACTGATCAAAACTTGTAAGGAGGAACTTTCAAGGGAATTTGAAATGGAGGACATGGGCCTCATGCACTACTTCCTTGGGTTTGAAGTATGGCAAGGTGATGGGGAACTATTTGTGTGTCAAGGTAAGTATGAAAATGAGATACTATAGGTATTATACATGGAGATATGTAAACTCATGGAGACACCTCTAGTGGCCAACTGGAGGAAGGATACAACAACTTCAGGTGAAGAGGTGGATGCTACCGTTTACTGGAAGTTAGTGGGTTCACTGATGTATCTTTTGAACACAATACTAGATATATGTTATCTAGTCAAACAACTGAGCCAATCTATCGCTAGGCCGTCCAAATTATTTTGGAAGGTAACTAAGTATTCTTTATGGTACCTCAGAAGCACTACATAGTTTGGATTATGGTACAAATGAACGGAGGCAGTGAAGTTGTGTGGCTTAATAGATGCATATTAGGCAGGGATTTCATCCAAATGAAAGAGTAAATTAGGTAAAATTTTTATTTTTTGTCCACTGTTCTTTCCTCATAAAACAAAATTAAAAAATATGTGGCACCCAACTCGGCAAAAGCATAATATATGGTTGCAAGTCAAGAAACATGTGAGGTGATGTGGATGAGAAAGATACTTATGGGACTATTTGATCATATGATGGATCCAAATTTTATCTATTGTGATAATCAGAGTTGCATTAATCTCTCTGATAATATTTTATTTCACGATCGGTCCAAACATATAGATATTTGGTATAACCATTTACGGGACTATGTGCAGAGGTAGATAATGTTGATACAATGCATTTAGATGGAGCAAAATGATGTTGAAATTTTGACAAAGTATTTGTCAAGAGGGAAGTTCAAGTTCAATAGGTACATGATAGTGGTGGTTAATAATCACTTTCTTCCAGAGACAGAGTGTTGAAAAATGCAATAAGAAAGTCTCAATTTGAGTTTGCCTTAGTCAGATGGAGAAAATTTTAAATTTCCACATCAACATAAAACATGGATGCAGTTAACTTCTGTGACATGAATCTTTTCACTCAATTATCTCACTAAATTCAAGTTAGAGGAATTAGAGTTTAGTTAAGCATGTGTGATTTCTAATTTGTAGTAATGAATGCCAATTATTTCAAGTTATTTTAAGTTAAACTAGTTCTAACTATTGGAGGAACTAGTGGAAGGTCAATTGTGGAGTGTGAATTTTATCTAACTTAGTTCTCATCCAGTTAACTAATAAATCAACCCAAAATACCTAGTGCATGTAGATAATTCAAGTTCCCTAGCTGTGGTGGAATATTTCAAGGCGATGTAACATAACGTGATTACTAGTATTAAGTGTACAAGTGTTGAACGCAGTGAGATGATGAACCTTGGGAATTGCATAATCATTCTATAAGAAATTTCCCAAGGAAAGAGGGGCTCAAGTAGAGGAAAAAATTGACTAAGTCCAAGTCAAAGCTTCTTAGTGAGCAGAAAGATAGGTTATTCACTTGCAGGTTGTGTTCAGTTGAGAAAAGAAATTGTAATACAACCAACAAAAGATGTTTTTAGGAGATTGCTTTCCCCTGGAAAAATATTGTGTGCATGTGTGTTATTTCTCATTTCTTGTTTGTGATTTGTGTTCTAAATTGTGAATTGAAACCTGCAAAGAAGTAGAGTAGGTTTGTGTCTCGTGATTTTGATTATAACTTCATGAGAAGTTGCAATTCTACAACATAATTTCTACAAGTATGCAATGGATACAGTAAAGATTCCACCTCAACACATGAATAAAAATGGAATGATTAGGTTAAATGTGCAATTTACAACAATCTTCACAATCTATATCTTGAGTTAGTAATAGATATGAAATTTTCAAAATAAATATTGGATAGGTTGTAGTTCATACACGAAGGATAAACCAATAGAAACAATGTAGAAAAAGGAAAAGAAGTAGAAGAAGAAGAAGAATAATAATAAAGAGGCCTCTTAAAAATAAATTGATGATTCAGATGAGACCTATCCTGCTAGTGTGGAAGTACCTAATTATCATGAGGTGAAGATAGATGAAAACCAAGCTAAGCTTCAGTAAGCCTTGGTAGAAATGGAAGTGATAGAAGCAAAAACATAGATCAAAATAAATTGTTGCAGATATGAGATGAGAAAGAGCACTAGAATAACAAAGAAAGCATTAGACTAAGGACACATTCGGAAGAAGTGAGGATATTTTAAGAGGTGATCAACAAGGAAGAATGTGGAATATTAGAAGTTGACATTTTTCTAGAAAGAAATGATGTGCATAAAAGATAAAACAATACGAAAAGTTAAAAGAGGAGGTTATGTCTTTGAGACAAAAGTCAAAAAAGAGTAGTAACTCAAAGGAAACCACAAAAGATAATAAAGTGTCTCCAAAAATGCATGTAGGATGAGGTGTCTGCAACATGATTAGTAAGGAGACAAACAATAAAAATAAGCAGAACCAATGACATAGAAATAGTTCAAAGAAATTATATTTTTGAAAAAATCCAATTTGCACCTAGAGATGAATTTAGGAAACCTGCATGATTTCAAAAGAGGAATAAAAAATCCTTTGTCCCCCTATTGGACGATGTAAATTCTTATTCTCACTGTAAACTTGGGAATGTAATAGCAGACTATAGGAGCAGTCAAATCAACTTACATCAATGAAAAGTGCAACAAAAAATGAAGTATCCTCAAGCAAACAATCAAAGAAGGATTTTCCCTATGAGAATATCATTAGCCACTAGGTAATCAAATACTTTCTATGACTACTGTTATTTTTGTAATGCTTTTGGCCATAAGGAAAATTATTGCAATTCTTATAGAAAGAAAAGTAGGAAAGAATATGTGGACTACTATTATTTTTGTAATGCTTTTGGCCATAAGAAAAATTATTGAAATCTTTATAAAAAGAAAAGTAGGAAAGAATATGTAGATAAGAGCATAAGAATACACAAACCTTTTCATCCATTTCTTAGTCACTTAATATGCCATATATGTGGCAATATCAGCCACATCATCAAATATTGAAAGTTTATCAATTTGTTAATGAAAACTAGATAGAATAAGGAGGTCACGCAAGGAGACCATATAATAAGTCAGAATAAAATGCATGGATTAGACAGTAGCCCTACAAACTCTTGAAGAGGAAGAACAAGAAACATGTGACTTCAATGAAAAATTGAGGTCAACAAGGTTTGAGGGGGAGATGCTGAAGTAAGAAAAATTGGATCGAATTAGTGTTTTCATTAGAGTACCAGTGATGAAAAGTTAAGCACCTTAGAGGGAAAGCAACACTAATAGTGTTCCTTGAAGACTAAAACAATAGAGTAATGGTTATAAAAACAATATATGGTTTCCATGCAAATTAAAGTCTTGAACAAAAGGTTGTGAAATAGATTTCAACTTTGGAAAATGTTCTGAATAAAATATTAGATGATGATGGAAGATTATTGGTGGAAATTATTTTTTATAACATAATGAAGAATCTAAAGACAACATCTACTCTTGTTGATTTTCAAATAACCAATATACATCTTATGCTCTCAAGGGTCATTGCACTAACTAGGCTTTTGATTCATGATGGGACACATAATTTGACAAAGCGTGCCATGAAATTTGTCCAATATATTTATGATGTTGTAACACATGATATTTTATCATGTAAAATAACAACATACTATGACACCTTGAGGACCTTGGAAAAAATAAGGAATGAAATGAGACTATTCCCTAAGTTGGAATTGAAAATAACAATAGCAACCCATCTGGTAGAGGTGCCAAGCAATCTTGTGTAAATGGTATGGTTAAGGATACAAAAATAAGGAATGGATAAAAATAAAGAAAAAATGGGGGAAGAATGATCCCTAAAAGAGAAGAAGATTTCTGATGAAAATTTGAAGAAAAGTGTGGACTAGACAATAAAGGATATATCATAATTAGTAAAGAAGAATTAGTGGATGGCACTTCCACATTCATAGAAAACTATATTGTATTCAATTCACACGCAAAGAAAATGACTTTGGAGAAGTTACAAAAAGTTATTTCTAATGTGCTATAAAGCATTTATTTAAGAAATACAATTAAGAGATTGTAGGGCACTACTAAGTTTATGTACAGTAAGCAGCATGGAGACATAGTCATTAAATTTTTCAAACATCCATTTTTACTCAAGGTTGCAATGAAAGGAGCACTATTAGTAGTCATATTATTAAGGCATTATAATATTATTTATAGAAATTTAATAAAACACATAGATAAATGTCGTAACCATTGAGGTGTTTAATAAGGATGGGGTAATACCAAATATTTACATTTTAGGTTCTAAATAAAGCATTATAAAGTAAGAAATCATGGCTAAAAATTTATATGGTGATATACAATATCACTTAGATAAAGATACAACTCTTGGAACTTAATGCCATCAAAACAATTTTATCCAACATTTTACTATTAGAAATATGAAAATAACACTGTAAAAGGAAAAAGGTTCATGCATTCATTTGGAAATACAAAACCATATGACAACAAGAAGAGTAGGAGCATCCCAGTAACTTTTCTACCATTGAGGGAGCAAAATAAATCTCTTCTTGATAATGGAAAGAAAATTGAGCTAGATATTATGATGAGATAAATAAGGAAACAAGGAGAACTAGGATGTTGAGATATTCTATGATGCAAGATTCAACACCTCCAAAAAAATTTAATATTGTAGAGTTTCAAGGAGGCTCATGTTCCTCCCTTTGTTTCACATGGAGCCAAACAAGAAGAGCTAGAAATGGATATTGAGATGGGTTAAGTATCTTTGTTTTGAGGTTCAACATGGAAACAATTGGTCACATAAAGAACAAAACCAAAGAAGTTATGAGGTGTGAACCAGTGGTTACATGATGGAGACTCCATCAAGGTTCAACCTTATATTACTCTAGTCTAGGCAATGTTACAATGGTACAATGCTATGCTAGAACCTAAGGCAGACTTGAAGTGTTTTAGCTATGGATATGTAGAGATAGGCTAAACGTGCGTAGACTAGAACATTACAAGTTTCTTCTTAGACCAAATACACGTTACAGAGTATTGAACTGTAGTATACATTGGTGAAACCAATGTAAGGTAGATATGAGGAGGCATGGTGACATGTGCCACATGTAACTATAGACAAATATAGACTTGTTAACTCAACAAAATACACATAATTTGACTAATGGAAGAAAACATTGCACAACTCAATGGATAGCCTAGCATTATACAAAAATCTATAAGGTGGGAATAATGATAGAGAAAAGGACCAACATGTTAAGTGTGGAATGTTATAAAGTCTGATTTAGTATTCAAGTGTGTTACATAAATTAACTCTGATGTATGCCGACATCGATATTTGTTAGCGAAGAGGGAATCTTAGCATATGTACTAGACTTAGTGCACTAGATTAATTATGCATAGTAGGATTAACAAAGTAAGAATATTGATAGAAGTATGTAGTATAGAGATATTCAAGAGCAGATTGCCCAAATTTGATTTTGTTCACCCCAGAAATTCACAAGAAGGATTATGCTCATATTGTTGAACAAAATGTTAGCTCTTGGGAAGAATTTATAATAGAGCTACATCATTAACATGGAAGGTTTCCTATATTTCACACCCTTTGTGCAAACAATATTGAAGTATATCCATTATAAGATGTATTTGGATGCAGGATTTTTAGTATTTTGTAAGAAATTTTCTTTGTGTAAACCTATGAAATTTTAGCGATGCAAAAGATTCTTCAAGTGAAATCCAAAATTTTGTCCCTACAACTTCATAAGTTTGGGTATCTGTGTCTTGGGTTGAAGTTCATACAAAGATTCTTCTACAAGTGACCATATTTGTTGCAAATGTCAATTTCATGAATTACACTAATATTATATAGTTTTTAAGGCCTTTGCTAACCTATATGATGATGTGAATTTAAATATCAAATGAATATAATTTTTTACCCAACACCTTCATTATCCCTTGGTCTCACTATCATGTAATAATCCCTCTAAAGGATTTTGGATGGCATAAAAATTCTAGTAGAGTTTACCAAATTTTATCTCTAGTGAAGTATAGAATAAATTGGGACAACTATTAGTTTCGTTGAAGAAATTGTGATAGATTTTGAGATATCCTTGATAAAATTAAACCAAAAGATAGAAGAATCAAGTGTATGTGGAAAAGAAATTCCAATATATCTAATGGAATTTTGTAGTGATCGTATTGAAAACAACTTTATATGATCTTCACTTGTTCCTTTTAATTGTTTAATACTTATATGAACAGATAAGGATTAATATTGGTTCCATATTTTTAACAACATGGTACTTTTCTTGCCACATATGTCATGTTAGTGATTTTAAAGTATGAAAATGAACAAATTTTACTACTAAAACCATCAATCATTTTTTCGTAATGGGAAACGGAAAGAGGCTTACTCGTATCTCAAAGTATTGCGTTGGATTTTCTAATGGAAATTATTTTGATTTTTCTTGTAGTTCATGCTATGTCATCTCCATGCATGACATATCAATAAAATATACAAAAAGGTCACTAAGCAAGTCATATATTATGGGTACACTATAATGCTAATTTGTAAAGTCATATATTATGAGTTGTAGAATTTTCTAGAATTTTTCTACAAATCATCTAGCTCTGATACCATGTAGAATTTTTTGTAGAATTTTTCTACAAATCAAGCAACTCTGATACCATGCAGAACTTTTTCTACAAATCAACTAGCTCTGATACCATGTAGAAATTTCCCACCTGTAGATCAACCTGGTAATGCAATGTACTAAAGCAAAACACTTGATCTACTTCTACAAACAATTTATCAGAAGCTTAATCAACGATGAGAAACATCAATAAGAGCACATATAACTAATAAGAAGGAATCAATCATACATAACACAGAAGAATTTACCTGGGGAAAGCACCTGCCTAAAACCCCATCTCTATATTATCATACAAGTGGAAATATAGTCTGGATTATAACACAAAGCCTTAGCTCGAAAGCTATCCAACTTTCAGTACAATCCCTCTACTACTCATAGATAGTCAAAGGCTTCTAACAAACCTTCTCCTCTACCCTCCAAGCCTCTTATTCCTTTGTGCAGTTTCCTTAGGGTCTAGTGCTGCCACCTGTGTGAATTGGCCTGTTCACACACTTAGTAACCTCTGATATAACTACACAAACCTAAAGGAGATAAATCCTCATCATGGATGAGCTTCCTTTATAGGAAAAATATTCATCCAACTAATAGTACATTGTCCCACATCTGATCCCAAATAGGTCTCTGACAGAACTGACATGCATCAGTTATCCATGAGTGAATACACAGTTATTTGAAAATAATAGTTGTCACATGCATGCAAGCATCAACAAACTATATCCCATTAATTTAACAACTTGTTAAATTAACCTAACTGAACTTGACTAAGTTAAACTAAGTCAACTAATCCTCTCAATATAGAAATCATCCTTAATTCTTGAATCAGTAGAGCAAATCAAGGACACATTCCCCAATTAATGGAGAAATAATTGCATGTTCTCACAAAGACTTCAAATTTGCTTTTCCTTAACTAATTAACTCATGGAGAATTAATTAATTAATATTTTAAACTACTGTTAAGACCAAATTCGTTTTTACTTTCCATAGTTAGAGTAGGGTCTGTTAAAATAGGAAGGGACCCATAAATGTTATTTTTAGAAGTTTCTATTTTTAGTAGTACCACCTCTCACCCAAGGTGGCCAAAATGCTCATTGGCCAAAATGCTCTTTTTAGTAGATCTATTTTTTAGCACTTTCTAAATTTATCATTTCTTGTTGCACATTTTTCAATACTCTATCTCAACAAGAAAGGCATCCTCTACAATCAGATCATGTACCTCTAGAATGTTCTGCATGCAACACATCTATCTAGTCTGATTTTTCCTAAAACTCTCGGAACAAAAACACTCCCAACTGACCTCTCTGTCGGGCTAAAAACATACTCTAATGCTAAAGCTCTACTTGCTACTGACAAGTTCTCACTCTCTGACATCTACACTATTGCAACATCTCCATGCATCTCGCACCATTGCATACCTCTCTGTGCCACCTAGCACTGTGCAACACATTTTTGCCTCTCACATTGTTGTAGCCTGCATGCTCTAAGCTGTCTTGGGATTCCCTACAGTGTAGCTCTCTCTGCTGCTCCATCCGCATCTGTCTCTACCCAATCAGCTAGTTCCTACTACTCCACATCGGGGCTCCCATAGCAATGTATCATCCAGGAGGTTGGGTACCTCAAGGATCCTACCCCTCCTCCTTAGGACGATCACTCTATATCGCCCCACCTCCTACCTAGAGCAATCGTTGCATGTGATCCCTCTACCCACTTGGCTCAAAGCTTCCCCCTACTAGAGGTCTCTACATGAGTAGATGTCTCTACTCGATCTCTACTTAGCTTCCTCTGCTGTGGCTGCTCCACAACCTCCTGAAGTTGCCGCACCAATCATGGCTCCTCCACAATTGTTTGAGACTTCTTCTGGCACTGCATGTTGAGAGGTAATTTACTCTCCCTCTCAACCACTAAGTATCTAACCTTTTCCTTGCTCCTCAAGGCTTTACATGCATCTTGTACCTCAAGTGAAAACAGGTTCTCGGCTAGCACAACAATCTATTTCCACTTTCTCGTCGTCGTAAAATTTTCTAGAAAAAAGGTTGATTTTAAATCAGCAATATCTCCCTCATCCGAACTTTGATTCAGCCAATTTTTTTTTTATTACTTTGGGTATTTTTCAGCAAGGAATTGAAATCTGCTGTTTGTTTCTGAAAATTTTGTACAAATAATTCTAGATCTGCTTTGCAAACTATCGGCCCAAAACTCAAAACTTTGAAATCTCCTCTTCTTGTATATTGTTCTTCCTTGATCACCTGTGCTTTAATACCATGTAGAATTTGTAGAATTTTTCTACAAATCAACTAGCTCTGATACCATGTAGAAATTTCCCACCTATAGATCAACCTGGTAATGCAATGTACTAAAGCAAAACACTTGATCTACTTCTACAAACAATTTAGCGAAAGCTTAATCAACCATGAGCAACATCAATAAGAACACATATAACTAATAATAAGGAATCAATCACACATAACACAGTAGAAATTACTTGGGGAAAGCACCTACCTAAAACCCCATCTCTGTATTATCATACAAGTGGAAATATAGTTAGGATTACACAAAGCCTTAGCTCGGAAGCTATCCATCTCTTAGTACAATCTCTCTACTGCTCATATACAATCAAAGGCTTCTCGCAAACCTTCTTCTCTGCCCTCCAAGCCTCATATTTATTTGTGTGGTTTCCTTGGGATCTAGTGTTGCCACCTGTGTGAATTGGCCTCTTCACACACTCACTAACCTATGATCTAATTGCACAAACCTGAAGGAGATAAATCCTCATTATGGATGAGCTTCCTTTATAGGAAAAATATTCATCCAACTAATAGTAGACTGTCCCACATCTGATCTCAACTGGGTCTCTGACAAAACTGACATGCATCGGTTAT
This sequence comes from Pinus tabuliformis, assembly GCA_031772625.1. Taxonomy (NCBI): domain Eukaryota; kingdom Viridiplantae; phylum Streptophyta; class Pinopsida; order Pinales; family Pinaceae; genus Pinus; species Pinus tabuliformis. The sequence goes on from CM062819.1 coordinate 725,011,630, forward strand.
CCATGAGTGAATACACAATTGTCTTAAAATAATAGTTGTCACATGCATGCAAGCATCAACAAACTATATCTCATTAATTTAACAACTTGTTAAATTAATTTAACTGAACTTGACTAAGTTAAACTAACTCAACTAATCCTCTCAATATAGAACTCATCCTTAATTCCTCAATCAATGGAGCAAATCAAGGACACATTCCCCAATTAGTGGAGAAATAATTGCATGTTCTCACAAAGACTTCAAGTTTTCTTTTCCTTAACTAATTAACTCATGGAGAATTAATTAATTAATATTTTAAACTATTGTTAAGACCAAATTCGTTTTTACTTCCTATAGTTAGACCAGGGAATGCTAAAAATAGGAAGGGACCCAAAAATGCTATTTTTAGAAGTTTCTATTTTTAGTAGTTTCACCTCTCACCCAAGGTGGCCAAAATTCTCATTGGCGAAATTGCTATTTTTAGAGATGCTATTTTTAGTAGATCTATTTTTTAGCACTTTCTAAATTTAGCATTTCTTGTTGTAGATTTTTCAACATGGGTACACTATAATGCTAATTTGTAAAAAAAATGGATTGACAAAAGAGTATGTTAGTATGTAATTCCCCAAATAAATTACATTTCCTTTTGTAGTAGTGGATGAGAAAATAAAAAAAGGGTGGGGAGGGGGGATTAATGAATCAATTGAGATTGTTTACATTTCAATTTCAGAGCTGTCCATGGTTAAAAGGTGCAGCTATGTCTGAAGAAATGGATGTTAGAAATCATAGGAATTTTCAATTGCATATTGTGCTAAAGAGATAGCATATTTTCAAGTGTTCTTGTAGAAAAGGACTCTCCTGATATCGAAGTTGTAGAGAGCTTATTAATATAGGGGACTTTGCACTCAGATCTAACATGTATGAGTGAGTAGATGAATGTAGTACAAAAAAGCTATTAGTTTGATAGCGATTCAAAACTTGACTACTAATATGTTTAAGTGCATGACAACCTCAATGAATTTGGTGTTTTTTTTAGCTACATAAATACTAAGAAAATTGTATACTGAAGTTTGTATTTCATACATTTGTAGTTTGTGCAATCACTAGAGAGGCATCTGCTTGATTTATTTTCATTTCAATTAAGCCCCCTTATTATTGATGTGAAAAGGGGAAGTAAGAAGAGGTTAGGATAAATAATAAGAAATCTTTCTTAGGAAAAAAGGAGGAGGACCAATGTAAGGGAGAGATTATTAAAGAAATTGTTGTTAATGACAAGGGGTGTTGAAGATACAATTGTTGAAGGTTTCCTATGTTGATCTAAGCCATAGTTGAATATGTTGTGTTTGTATTGTTTTCATTACTCCTATGTAAATATCTACTTAAGTCTGATGCTAAGAGGTATGGTTTCATCAAGTGCAACTATTGTGATGTTGTTATATGAATCCCTGCATATGTTGTGATGTTAATATTGTTGATGTATTGCTAAGAAACAAGGTATGTTGCAAAGGTTATTTGTGAGAGGCATTGCCACTATTTTTGGTAGATGTTATTATACACATGCTTGCATATGTTGTGATGTGTAAGGATGATTTGTGCAATGTTTGTGTAAGACTACTTAAAATTGATTACATTGGATGATTAAAGGCTAATTACAATGTGCTTATTTAAGTTTCATGGTCTTGGCATTATTTTTTATTATACAATGATTACATTTGGGCAATATTTATTTTTTAAATAGAATTTGGATGACCATTAATTTTTCTTTCATATTTAAAATCTAAAAAACTATGAAATGAATAGCTGGAATACAAAGAGGGGAGATTTTCATTTCAGATTCCTATATTGGAATACAAACAATTATAAAAGTTTTTATATAAAAATATCTAATTTTGGATGGTAGAATAGATTGTTAGCTTGTTATTTAAAAGTTATTTTGTGAGTTACTTGGCACAAAGAAAAAAAAAGAGGCAAATGTGAAGAAGAATTGAGGAAAGGAAGACAAAGATAAAGAGATGGAGGTATGCAGAGTTAAAGACCGAGTAAGCCAACATGTTAAATTTTTCATGTACCAAGGGATTGTTGTCTCCTTTCAAGTAGTAGCCTAAAAAAATATGAACTTGGAGCATGTTGAAGAGGGAGTAGGGGCTTGCTAGCAAGCAGTACCTTGCATAAAGAAATTTGACGTAGTAGCCTCTTGTAGGTAGATGCCTACAAAAAATTAATGTAAAAGAGGGAGTAGGAGCTTTTGAGCTTTTAACAGCTACTTACATTACTTAAAAGCTACAAAACCGTATAAAACAGTATGTTCTTTGGGATTTGCTTATATATAACTACCATAACAATATCCAAACAACCCTCGTCTAAGGCCTTTTTTTTTGTTGGGATGAAAAAAATGTTGGTTTATATTATTTACTAATGTATATTCATCATGAGTACATTTAAACTTTCATATTCAAAACGTTTCTATTAGCAATGGACCAAGAAATAGATCTATACATATCTTATCATATTCAAAAAGATCATATTTACAGCAAGAAGTACTATGATTGAGATAGTGGGTTCTACCTAATTGATTGTGCGAAAGGGAAAGAGCATAACCATGTAGACTTAGCATAGATATAATAACATAATTCAAAAACAAGAGCCTCTCCAGATAAGTGTAATGTGTAATGTAGGGTAACAAAATAATTCAGAAGTACTATGATTGACATAGTGGGTTCTACCTAATTAATTGTGCCAAAGGGAAAGAGCATAACCCTGTAGACTTAGGATAAATATAATAATAAAGTTCAAAAACAAGAAGCTCTCCAGATAAGCTCTCAAGATAAGTGTAATGTATGGTAACAAAATAATCCGCAATCGACCCAGAAATACACTTATATATATCTCATCATATTAATAAGATGCTATTTACATCAATAACTGCCATGATTGAGATAGTGGGTTCTACCATAATTGACTGTACCGAAAAGAAAGAACATAACCATATAGACTTAACATCGATATAATAAGAAAATTCAAGAACTGGAGCCCCTCCAGATAAATGTAATGTACAGAGTACCAAAATAATCAGCAACCCCATACTTTAACAGCAAGTCTGCAACCTGGTTCTTCTCCATATATGTGCTCCAAGGTAATAGATATAAATGTACCACTGCCACTCTAAAATACGAGAAGATGGTGTCGCTACTTAATCATTCTTAAATATTTTCCTCTTACTGCATCAGTACTCTGCATTCTCTTTTCGTTAACTACATGACCAAGAAGTCGTGCAAGTTGACGATTCATTATCGTCATTCTTCTGATTTTCATTCAGGACGCTGAAAAGAGCAGCACCCAGAAAATGTACTGAAATTCGGGTCCTCGCTTTCATGGCTAATGGTGAAAAAAGAAGCACCCACCGGTAATCCAAGTGCATTATCAAGAACAAAAGCTGTGATGCTGAAGCCTTCCCGGGAGTTTGGCTGATGGAAGGGCTGAAATTCATGCATCTTGAACAATGCGAAAACTAACATGGAGGTAAACGGTCTAGGAGGTTCATAGGGAACCACATCGATCATCGGCGGCAATACTAATATTGCAGGACATAGAATCAAATTACATATTCATGATAGGACGCACATTTGATATTCTATCGACAAATTTCATGGCCAAAGAAAGAAACGCAATCATCATACCTATATCATTGTGCATGCAGAGGTAACCCACTTGCAACCTGCAGAACGTAGCCATTAACACCGTTGTTCTGAAATTAGTTATGACATTTTATTAGAAATCTGTTCTGAGTTCAGGTGGATTATAACATACCAGTACAGATATCCGCCGTCAGGATCGTCAGGATGTAAAATATAGCTACTAACAGCCAAAGATTATCAATACCAAATATTTCACATTCAGAACTTAATATGTTGTTTAAGATGACATAGCTTGACTAACAGCGGAAGATGTAATGGCTGCCATCTTCTGTCTTCTGTCTTCTGTCTTCTTCTCAGAATTCGGTTTCTCTCCTCTTGCCCTCACTTCCTTTATGTGTTTCTTGATGAAGAAGAATACAACTCTTGTGTGGGAGAGAGAGGACCCAATTCTTTATATATTATTTAACTCTAATCTGGTACGTCCATCATATACCAATTCAACGCTTAAGATCTAATGCTTTAGATTAGAAACTGCTTTAAGATAAGATCTAAATGCTTTAAGATTAGATCGGGTCACATTAAGATTAGAAACTGCTTTAACGTTAAAAGCATTTGCTGTTTCCAATAGCAGATTTCTAACATTCTCCCACTTGACCCGACTATTCATAATATTAAGTGTTGAACATCATACTATGATAAATTGCTGAGAGTTATGGCGGTTGTGCACTATTAATTCAATGCATTCCCTTCCATATACTACAATACCAGCAATCCATCAATTCATACTCATAATTTATATAAAACAGCATAATGGTCCACATAATGTCTTATATCATAATGATTAAACATACTATCTTTATAAGACTCTTTCTTGTTTAAAATTACATAAAATACGTACTACTTCATTAAGACACATAATTGTATATCAGAAACACATAAAAGAGCTCAGAATGTCACACATCAATTATTATTAATACAACCAAGACCCATTCTTTGAACATGTTCCTTAAATTGTTTTGGTTGTAACCCTTTCGTCAAAGGGTCTGCAATCATAAGTTCTGTCCTGATGTGCATGATTGACACTCTTTGTTTCTGAACCTCATCTTTCACAACAAGATACTTTAGTTCTATATGTTTGGCACCTTTAGAGTACTTGTCATTCTTTGAGAAAAATACTGCTGCAGAGTTATCACAATAAATTTTCAGCGGCTTGCTAATGGTGTCGACAACCGCAAGTCCTGAAATAAAGTTCCGCAACCATAATGCATGAATTGTGGCTTCAAAACATGCCACAAATTCTGCCTCCATAGTGGATGAAGCAACGATAGTTTGTTTCACACTTTTCCATGATATGGCGCCTTGAGCAAACATAAACAGGAAACCAAAAGTCGATTTTCTAGTATCGATGCATCCGGCAAAATCTGAATCGCTATATCCAATCACCTCTGATTCATTGGATCTTCTATACATGAGCATGTAATCTTTCGTGCCTTGTAAGTACCTCAAAACTTTCTTTGCAGCTTGCCAATGTTCCCTTCCTAGATTACTTTGATACCTCCCTAACATACCGACCGCAAAGCTGATATCCGGTCTAGTACAGGTTTGAGCATACATTAGGCTACCAACAACAGATGCATATGGAATTGATTCCATTTCCTTTCGTTCAACATCATTCTTAGGACATTGCATGAGATTGAATTTATCACCTTTCTGTACAGGAACTATTCCAGGTGAACACTTACTCATTCCAAATCTCTCTAGAACCCTTTCGACATATCCTTTCTGAGACAATCCCAATATTCCTTGTGATCGATCACGGAATATTTCTATTCCAATCACATAGGATGCCTCTCCCATATCTTTCATTTCAAAGTTCGTTGAGAGAAATTCCTTAGTCTCATGCAATATACTTAAATTATTTGCAGCAAGCAAGATGTCATCAACATAAAGGACCAGAAAAATAAACTTGCTCCCACTGATCTTTTGGTATATACAGTGATCAACCGTATTTTCCTTAAAACCAAAAGATGTAATAATGGTATTGAACTTAATATACCATTGTCGGGATGCTTGTTTAAGCCCATATATTGACTTCTTAAGTTTACACACCAATTGTTCTTTACCTTCTACAGAAAAACCCTCAGGTTGATCCATATAAACATCCTCATCAAGATCTCCATTCAGAAATGTTGTTTTCACATCCATTTGATGTAACTCCAAATCATAATGAGCTACTAATGCCATTATTATTCTTAGTGAGTCCTTTTTCGAAACAGGAGAAAATGTCTCCTTGTAATCAACACCATCTTTCTGAGTGTAACCCTTAGCAACAAGTCTAGCTTTATACCGTTCGATATTACCACTAGAGTCGTGTTTGGTTTTAAAAACCCATTTGCATCCGACTCTTTTACAGCCATGTGGTAACTCAACGAGATCCCAAACTTCATTATGTTGCATGGATTTCATTTCTTCTTTCATGGCATTAATCCATTCCTTTGACTCTTTACTTTCTACAGCATGTGAAAACGAAACTGGATCCTTATTGATTCCAATATCATAATTTGATTCTTGCATATAAACCACATAATCATCAGAAATAGCTGACCTACGATTTCTTTGAGGTCTTCTTAATGCTACTTGTTGTGGTTCATGCATATCAGTATTATGTAAGTCATTTCATTCAGGAAGTACTTCTTCATTTATATGTTGTTCATTATCATCATGCTGTTCTACAACAGCTGGAACAACATTTGGAGTAATAGTAGATGGAGGAACTATTCTAGGCAATGTAACATTTACCCTTGTTTCCTTTATTTCTACTATTTCTCTTCTAGTACTCCCACTGACTTCACCATTCTCAATGAATCTTGCATTACCAGTTTCTATAATTCTTGGACTATGATTAGGACAATAAAACACATACCCTTTAGATTTCTCAGGGTAACCTAAAAAATACCCACTGATCGTTCGAGAATCTAATTTCTTTTCATGTGGATTATAAATTCTCGCTTCCGCTGGACAACCCCAAACATGCAGGTGTCTTAAGCTAGGTTTCCTGTTAGTCCATAACTCAAAAGGAGTCTTTTGAACAACTTTACTAGGAACCCTATTCAATAAATAGTTAGCGGTTTTGAGAGCATAAGACCACAAATTCTTAGGTAGTGTAGAATCTGACATCATACTCCTAATCATATCCATTAACGTCCTATTGCGCCTTTCTGCTACACCATTTTGCTGTGGTGTACCTGGCATTGTGTATTGCGCACATATGCCATGACTTTCGTGGAATTTTACAAATGGACCTAGACACTGGCCTGACTCATTATATTTACCATAATATTCACCACCTCTATCAGACCTTATGATTTTCACCTTTTTATCTAATTGCCTCTCAACTTCCTTTACAAACGTCTCAAGGACATTCACAGATTGAGATTTTTCATGAAGCAAATAGACATAACCATAACGGGAAAAATCGTCAATGAAAGTGATGAAATACTTTTCTCCATTAAAGGCTGGAGTGTCCATAGGTCCGCAAATATCAGTGTGTATTATTTCAAGAAGCTGGCTGCTTCTAGTGGCTCCTTTCTTATTATGTTTGGTTTGTTTACCTTTAATACAATCCACACATAATTCTAGATCACTAAAGTCCAAATTTGACAAAATTTCATTACTTACTAATCTCATCATTCTTTCTTTGGATATATGACCTAGTCGTTTATGCCACAAGAAAGCAGAATTTTCATTCAACCTGCTACGTTTACATCCAACATTATTTACTACATTCAACAAGGAATTCGCATAAGTGTCATTCAGTTTCAATTTATATAAACCATCAATTAGAATACCAGAACCAACATTATCAGTGTTCTTATATAAATCAAAACAGCCAGATCCAATCATACATCTAAAACCAGAAATATCCAATTTACTTGCGGAAATAAGGTTTCTAGATAATGAAGGTACATAAAGGGTACTGTATAAGTCTAATACATATTCACTTTCTAGAATTAGACGATAAGTCCCAATGCCTTCAATTGAAGATTTCATTCTGTTTCCCATAAAGAGAAAACGATCTTCATTTGGATTTATGGTTCGGATCGTAAGAAATCCCTGCATATTGTTGGAAACATGAGTTGTAGCACCAGTATCAAGCCACCATGTATTAATAGGAACTTCAACTAAATTTGATTCAGAACATACGAAAGATAGATAACCTGCAAATCAAAAATGAAATAACTATAAGCTCATAACTAACGCGATTCAGATGTAGACATAATAGTATAATATAGCACTCCTTTGGGTAGATACTATCTTATACTTAACATAATTAAATACCAAAACATAAGTAGGTAATAAATATATTCAATTAAATAGAACTGACATCTTTGGATGATCAATATTTATTTAATCAAAATATCTATCAAACCTCATCATGTCAACTAGTTATAGAACAAGACTTTCCTTTGGTTAAGTTCTCAGGTTCTATCATTAGTGACGCCAGTTTTTAATTGGTATTATTATAACTGGAAATTTCTATCAATAATCATTATGTCACTTATGCACTAAATGATTATTCTGATTTTGACCACTTTGGTGATTAACAAAATCATAAATCTCATGTGCATAAATAATTTATAACACATACCTTATGCAAAACAACATTCTGATTTTGACCACTTTGGTGATTAACAAAATCATAAATCTCATGTGCATAAATAATTTATAACACATACCTTATGCAAAACAATCAGTCATAGAGCAATTACTTTTATGCCAAATTTCAAACGTCAATCGAAACTGTAACTTTCCTACAGGAGTTCTACTCAACTTTTGCAAGCGAGAAAATTTTAGTAATGAACAGGCCACGCCTCCCAGTCATACGACGTACACAGTTGCCCTGTGATCCCCTTTCTCAAAATGTTTCTGAACAATCCCATATCTCAGGTCTAATCCCATATTGGAAAGCTTCTAAAAAGCGTGCAAGCGAGTGTCAATTTTGAAGCTTTACCGTATAGGCATCGTATACGATTCAGACGTTTCATATTTGGGATTTTTGCCCTTTGTCCACGCAAAGATTCAGCGTTTCAATTTCAATTGGGCGTTACATTTTGAAATTGGAATCGACACGGTTTGTTTCAAAGCCATCACAATAATATTAATCATAAACCAAGAATAGCATCCATGACATGCGTGAAGAGTAGCATGTAAAGAAACCCAAAATTATTTTATTTAGGAGGGAAGATCCTAGAAGCTTATGACATAACTTTCGAAACAAGCATATACTGATCAGTCATTGTGGCTTTTGAGCATTCACCAAACAATAATGAAGGAAATGGAGTATGGGGTTTTATGTGCATGCAGCTTTAATGGAACCGGACAGGCTATACAGCGAAGTGAACCACAAAAACTGCTAGCCATCGGGATTCATAATTTTGTGGGATTTGGAGTCGTATTTTAATACGCGCCCCTATTGTTCTTATAATAATTATAGCGATGACCTTGATTTGTATAAGTGCCAGTCATAAGTATCTTGGTCAAAAGAAAAATTCAACACGTTACAGCCACTAAATAGCGGCCTAATATCTTCGAGAAGTGAAATGGGTTCATTCGAAAACCTAGAGGTAAGCTCTTAACCCCTTTTGTGAAGCATGCACAGGACTTGGTTAACAACGAAAGGATGCAAACAGGGGTCAATAGGCGCATAGTCAAAGGACTCATGAATGCGTGATCATTTCATGAAACCCCCACAGTTTCCCGAAGGCTCAATCACATGAGTAAAGCACAGAACAGATCAATTGCAATCATAGGAAATATTCAGTTATTGATTGTGGCTCCGATACCAAATGTAAAATATAGCTACTAACAGCCAAAGATTATCAATACCAAATATTTCACATTCAGAACTTAATATGTTGTTTAAGATGACATACCTTGACTAACAGCGGAAGATGTAATGGCTGCCATCTTCTGTCTTCTGTCTTCTATCTTCTTCTCAGAATTCAGTTTCTCTCCTCTTGCCCTCACTTCCTTTATGTGTTTCTTGATGAAGAAGAATACAACTCTTGTGTGGGAGAGAGAGGACCCAATCCTTTATATATTATTTAACTCTAATCTGGTACGTCCATCATATACCAATTCAACGCTTAAGATCTAATGCTTTAGATTAGAAACTGCTTTAAGATAAGATCTAAATGCTTTAAGATTAGATCGGGTCACATTAAGATTAGAAACTGCTTTAACGTTAAAAGCATTTGCTGTTTCCAATAGCAGATTTCTAACACAGGATCCATCAAAACCTGATGATGGTTTTATGAAATAATTAATGGTATGAATTTCAATTTCAGGAAATACAGGCATATAAATAACTATTACGCAACGAATTGATTAAATCAGGAATTAAACTTACAACTGCTACTAATTTCGGGTCACTGAAGATTTGTTGTATCTCTAGATCATCAAGATTATAATAGTTAGCCAACCTAGTAGGAGGGTGTTGCACTTGACCATGGGCTACTTCATCACCTATGCTGATTCGTGTATCGCTGTACAGTATAACGATCACCAGACGAGGATTGAAATCAGAGAGAAGTTCGGGGCCGATAACTCCAAACTCCATCAGCCTCCGTCTTATCTCCTCCATTATTTTCCGCAACACAAAGCGGGAGGATGCGAAAGAAAAAATGGACAACGCGTCTGAAATCTCTGGAGCCAAAGGTCTGAAATGAAGAGTAATTAGTGAAAGAATGGACCGGAGTTCCACACCGGATTTCAATTTAAAAGGCGGGGAATGTGGGACCCACGAAGAAACACTTAAATAATGTGATGAAGTGAGTCACGGTTTGTGATGGAGGCGCTTTTCATAGAAAAGGTGAAGCAGATTTGTTTCCCCGCTTATAATAATAAGCAAATTCTTATGTTTATTCATATATAATGAAGGTCATTCATATATTTATAAATTAAAATATTTAAAAAGTAATATTGAAGTAGAAATTAGAAAATCTTCCTTTATTTAAAAAAAGAATTAAAGCAGAAATTCACATCAAAGTAGATTAATTTAAATGGGATAATTTTAAACGATTGATATTTTCATTTTAATTTTAATAGTAGTCGCTTTACTACCACTGCCTTGTAGGGAAAGACCCTTGGTTGTGTATTAGTTTGTGAATTTTTGTAACTTTAATCCATGTTTTCATAAAATGTTTCTATTTTTTCGAAAATTAAAAATATATTTTAAATTTTTGAAGAAATTATTTTTAAGTTTTTTATTGGTTAAGTAAGTATTGATATGGCATAATATGTCATAATTTTGTTGGTGGAGGGTGATTTAATTTTGGTATATATCAAATATTGAAAAATAATTTTAAAATAGGAAAAAGCTAATTACATGATTAGCTATTGTAGATGCTCTAGCACTAGGAGTCTTGATTGTCATGATTGATTTGAAGTGAACAATGTAATTTATGCTAATGTTCTGACAACAAGGATAGAGGGCAGAGGTTTCACAACACATATTGATGGATGGTTGAGCATAAGGTTTGTTAAGTAACTGAGGGGGGAGGGAAGGGGTTTCGTGGTGTCCACATTAGTGGTTCAGTTCCAATAAAATGCATCTTACATGAAAGGGTCGACACATGGCTAGCTTTCAAAAACGATGGTAGACAATGCACATCGGATGCAAAATAAGGAGGGGATTGTTGGTATCATCCCATGACCCCCTTTTTCCTCCTAAAACATATCATTTGCCATTCCTTTTCATCATATATCTCTTAGAATCCTTGAAAATTGATTAGTTAATAGTCCTATAGTTATTAAAATGCATTGAAATTGATTTAGGAAGTTTATGTTAAAGAATTAGAAGTTTTTGGTGAAATGGTTACAGGAAGTTCCAACATCCTGTAATTAGCTCATTGTTTGACATGTGGCACAACAGCTAGGCTGGAGCGAAAGGCATGGATGAAAAGTAGAATGTCCAAGCATGGACAAACACCTATCCTACACCAGAATCGACCCTCCTACATGCGCGGTCAACACAGGTCAAAGCATGGCACATTGGCGACAAAGGCAGCAACAGCAGCACATTCTAATTTGATTTAGCTTTTGTTCTTTTTGAAATCAGTTAGGATAGAAACATTTTGAAAATCTCGATGTAGTAAAAGCGGCAACAGCCATATTCCGAATGTATATTCATTTTCAAAATGACATGGTTGTAATAGACATATGTAAATACAGTCCGGGTAATGAACGATGGTTAATCATTGTATCATTCTGAAACATAGTTTTTGAACTTAATACTAAGAATCCAGTTACAGTTACGACTCGTGTCTTGTGCATTGATTTGATAGTCGGTTGAATATAGTCCAGTATACCTCTGGAACGCGGACGGGCCCTCCGTTAAACTGGTATACTGTCCTTTTCATTTTATTTGCACTTAGGGTATTATATGGTTTGCACAGTAGTTACGATTGGTTTCCGATTTGAATAGCTCTTGATTTCAATTGAATGTATATGGTTTGCGTTTATGGTAATGCTTGAACAGTCATCACTGAGATCTTGAAGTGCATCCTGTAAGGGATTCGATCCCTGTGTGTCTTTTAAAAGCAATTTCATGAACTTTATTTTCATTTCAAAATCCATTTATGATCTCTGTATATTTTTACCTTGTGTAAATATTAGTGAATGCTGGGTGTTTGCTGAACAGGGGTTTTATGTGTGATGTCTCTGTAAGGAGATTAAAAACTCGGTTTGCAATGATACACAGTGTTTAGGTTCAGTATTTAATTTGGTAAAAGCATTTAGTGATAGTATTATAATCAGGTATGTTAGCAGAGTGACCTGAGTGTTTGCATGGTAGGTAACATACCCCAATCTTCCGTAAAGAAGTACAGTGACCTACATCATAACCACTTAGCCAACAATCCTTTATGTCTATATACTTTAGACGCATGCCTCTAAGCTTACGCATCCTGGTCGATAATAAATATAGTCTAGTCTAGTACCCTAGCTAGAACACTACATTTTAGAAGTCGAGAAAAGGAAACACTTGCCATCATTTATGCTGTGAATAAATTCCGACATTACATAACTGGTTATGAGGTCTTTGTACATACTGATCATTCGGCCATTAGACATTTAATGAATAAACCAATAACTAGTGGCAGATTTACCAGATGGTTACTATTGTTACAGGAATTTAACATCACAGTGTTAGATAGACCAAGCAAAGAGAACCAGGTGGCAGATTTTCTCTCTAGACTGCAAAATCCAGGTGAGGTTGTTCCAGTTGAAGATTCTTTTCCAGATGAAAAATTATTTGCAATTTCCATAGTAACTCCTTGGTATGCTGATTTGGCCAATTATTTGTCTACAGGAAGGACACCTCCACACTTTACTGCAAAGGAAAGGAAGAGACTAGTCAAACAAAGTGCTAGATATTCATGGCTTAATGGCGATTTATTTTACACTGGTTATGATATGATTATTAGAATATGTGTAAGAAATGATGAGGTAATTGATATTTTAAAATCTTGCCATGATGAACCGTGTGGTGGGCATTTTGCAGCGAAGTGGACAACATTCAAAGTTCTTACTCTTGGATACTACTGGCCATCCATTTTCAAGGATGCCAAGAAGTATGTAAAGAGTTGTGACAGCTGCCAAAGAATGGGCAGAACAACAGCTACCGATGAGATGCCCCTTTAGCCCCAAGTTCACTTAGAGCCATTTGACAAATGGGCTCTAGAATTTATAGGACCCATTAACCCAACCTCCAATGGTAAGAAGTACATCTTAGTATGTACTGATTACGTCACAAAGCGGGATGAAGCGAAAGCACTGGTTAGAGCAACCGAACACACAATAGTAAATTTCCTTTTTGGAGAGATTTTTGTGAGGTATGGAGTACCAAGGGAAATTGTGACTGATCAAGGTACTCAATTCACCTCAAAGCTAGTGAAGGACATCACAGACAAATACCAAATCAAGCATAGGAAAAGTACCCCTTACCATCCACAGGCCAATGGGCAGGTGGAATCAACAAACAAAACCTTGGAAGGCATCATTACTAAAACTGTTGCAATGAACAGGAAAAATTGGGAAGAGAAGCTCAAAGATGCACTCTGGGCTTACAGGATTACCTGGAAAGATACTACAGGATTTACACCATATCAGTTGGTGTACGGCAAAGAGGTAATGCTTCATATTGAGTTCCAAATACATACTTTTAAACTGGCTGCAAATTGATTTGGACCAAGCACAAAAAGAAAGAATTCAGCAGTTAAACCAGCTGGATGAGATGAGGCAGCAAGCAGAGGAAACCACAATCCTCATGCAAAAACAAAGGAAGCAGTGGCATGATGCACATATTAAGAAGAAGCAGTTCAAGGAAGGTGACTGGGCTTTACTTTTTGACTCAAAATTCAGAGATCATAAAGCCAAGTTCACCACCCATTGGATGGGCCCATATGAAATTGTTCACGCTTATGACAATGGTTCAGTCAAGCTCAAAACTATTGATGGAGAAGGTCACTCCTTTACTGTCAATGGTCATCGCCTGAAACTATACACCAAGCCCATCAGCAAGCAAGATTTTCTCCATACAATATCTCAGCAAAGAGAGGTTGACGTATTGCAGCCCTCAGATGCAGTATCACTGCCTTAGTTTCTTTTATTTCAATTTCAGAGTAAAAAAGAAATAAAAAAATAAAAATAAAAATAAAAAATTATATAAAACAAAAACTATAAAAAAATTATATAAAAAAAAATATAAAAAATAATAATGGGTTAGATGTGAAAACCAGCCTTTGGCACACTCTAACCCCAAATTCCTACTTGAAAACCAATTCGTTGGCGGGTAAGAATTCTCTTTCTTTTGTTCACTGTTTGATTTATCAGCTGAATCATGACTTGAGGACAAGTCAAAATTTTAGTCGGGGAGAGAGGCATCAACATTTTGTTCTTTTATCTCTCCATTGTAAATTCTTAAAGATTTCTTATCCTATATCTTCAGTGTAAATTTCCAAAGCAGCTTGTTCCAGCATTCCAGACTTCAATAAATAAGTTGTTTTGTCATTGTTTTATCTCAGAGGGACCTGGTTATAAACATTATGTAGGGGGACCTGTTCTGTCCAGACATCTATGCTACCAACATCAGCAGTAAAGGGACTTGTTTAAGACATCCAGAAGGGACCTGTTAAAGAGATTAACACCAAGGGCTACTTCAACAAAGTTTTATCAAGTTTCTACAAGAGTTTCATCAAGTTTCTACAAGGATTTGGGCACCAAGACTCCATCAAATTCCCAAGTCCAATGAACCTGTATACATATAAGGAGCTGCATGAACATCTTCAAATCTTTCTCAAGGGACCTGTTGCATTCAATCTTTCTCAAGGGACCTGTTACATCTTCAAATCTTTCTAAAGGAACCTGTGCATTCAATCTTTCTTAGGGGACCTGTTACAACAAGCAAAAGAACAGTCAAAAGGGACTAGTCCTACTCAGCATGTCAATACAACAACAACCAACAAAAGAGTAATATGTTTCTTATTCTTAAACATTTAATTTCTTAGATTGATTTTTAATGTAAATTTGATGACTGTGAACTGTTATGATCGATTTCAAGGACACCTACATTTCCTATTATCCCTTATTCCACCGATTCTTATCAACCTATTCATACTTCTAAACCCATTACCAACACATCAACCTTGTCATACATCCTACAGTCATACCAACATCCTCCATCTGACCGAATACCAACCGAAACAGGACACGTGGTGGATTGTATTTTTAAATACAAGGGAAAGAAACAAATGTAAAGCGGCCTGGCTATTGTATTCCACACGGCCAAATCATGACTCCACCACCCGACGTACCCAAGTGATTCAAGGGACTCCCCGAAATCATACCCAGCATTATATATATATGCTCCCAGCGCTCTTGCGGTGACATCTATGCAAGCGTACAGCACTCCTCTGTTCTAAAAAAAATGAATACGCTGTGAGTAAGTACAGCTGGTTATCCCACCATCATTTTCGGGTTATCTTACGTTGGCATTTGATTTCCCGTGACTTTCAAAGTAGAATCAGAAGCAGTGAGTGCCGAAAGAAGTATTACCATTTGGGTTCGACTTACATAGTGAGGATTGGAAGCAGTGAGCACCGAAAGAGGAAAATATAACCACTCTGTCTCGACTTCCACCACAGTCATAAGACAATCGACCGACCGAGCATCATATTGAAGATTAAGGGAAGCGATACACCAGGTAACAAATTTGAAATTTCTTTGTTGAAATTGTAGAAACATAGACAGAGAAGGGTTAGAGCACGACCCTCTGCCACTATGAATAATAGGGTCGAGCCGAGTGTGTTCGACAGTTCACAATATCATGAAGATTGCATTGAAATTCTCAGAGAGATACATTGGTTACCATTATTAGATAAATTTCATGGAAGTAATGAAGAGGTTACCAAGCAATTTGCTTTCACCTTCAATGGAGAAAAAGCCCTGATAGGTAACTTCTCATTCAGGGTTTCAGAGGATACTATAGCTTAGGCAATAGGGATTAGTCCAGAAGGGGAGAAGTATTTTAAAACAAAACAATTTAAAGAGAAATCATGGACACAGTTTATGTCTAGATCCAGAGTCTCATCAGTTAACTAGAAGAAAGGTGTTCCCAGAAGTTGGTTGATGCATCCCTGGGATGAGATGGTCTACATCCTTCAAAAATTCATAACCTGCGAAGGCCATTACAGTATTGTCTATCTATACCATATTAAACTACTGCTCCACTTGAAGAAATAATGTGTTATTAGTCTACCATATTTTCTATTACAAAGCTTAACCAAGATGTCCAAGACTATCCAGAAGTAGAAGGGGAATGAAGACACGAGCCTATATCACTTTGGCTTAATTAAAATTCTTATTGAGCATGAATTGCAGAGAAGAGGGAAACCGTGGAAAGAATTCCTAGCTGCTAATCAAATTAGAGATGAGGAAGATAAAGAAGAAGTGCAAGAGGACTCAGGGTTCATGAAGGACATTGATGAAGAAATC
Organism: Pinus tabuliformis; assembly: GCA_031772625.1. Classification (NCBI taxonomy): domain Eukaryota; kingdom Viridiplantae; phylum Streptophyta; class Pinopsida; order Pinales; family Pinaceae; genus Pinus; species Pinus tabuliformis. The sequence goes on from CM062819.1 coordinate 725,028,297, forward strand.
CGAGTATCCAAAGCCAGCAAGGCACCTCTACCTGTGGGCAGCATAAGGACCAGGAACATGAGAAAGGAAGATGCTAAGAGGGCCGAACAAGATAAAATTTTCACCACTTACTCACGAAGAACAAGGAGGACACCAAAAGCCCAATTACAAGAAGACCAGCTTGAATCCAATGCACCTGCACAAATGGATGTTGAGATTGGTGACCACTCACTACCAGGACCAGAAGTTGATATAGAGGTATAAAGCAATAACAAGCAGGAAAAATGTTCACCACCTCCCATTAAGAGACAGAAGAAATTGGAGAAACAAATTGAAGAATTAAAGGAAGAGCTCATGGAGGCTAATATGCTAGAAAAAGTTATCAAGAGAGAAAATGAAATGCTCCGGGCGCAGAGTAAAGAAACTCAGAAGAAGAATGAAAAGTTAAGGGAGAGAATCAGTGAACTGGAGGCTGAGCAAACGGATATTTCTAACTGGGCCACTAAGTGGTACAATCAGAAGAAGACCCTCAAAGAAAAATACAAAAGGTTAAAGCAGGAGCTCAAGGGTCAGAAAGATAACCAGGTGAAAAAGAATGTGGACACATTGCTCAAGGCAACAGAGATCCAGGCAGGGACAGAGTTCAAGGGAAGCACTTCGGGGATAGCATGAGGACATGCTAATTCCTTAAGTCGGGGAGAGATGTTGGTATCATCCCATGACCCCCTTTTTCCTCTTAAAACATATCATTTGCCATTCCTTTTCATCATATATCTCTTAGAATCCTTGAAAATTGATTAGTTATTAGTCCTATAGTTATTAAAATGCATTGAAATTGATTTAGGAAGTTTATGTTAAAGAATTAGAAGTTTTTGGTGAAATGGTTACAGGAAGTTCCAACATCCTATAATTAGCTCATTGTTTGACATGTGGCACAACAGCTAGGCTGGAGTGAAAGGCATGGATGAAAAGTAGAATGTCCAAGCATGGACAAACACCTATCCTATAGCAGAATCGACCCTCCTACATGCACGGTCAACACAGGTCAAAGCATGGCACACTGGCGACAAAGGCAGCAACAGCAGCGCATTCTAATTTGATTTAGCTTTTGTTCTTTTTTAAATCAGTTAGGATAGAAACATTTTGAAAATATCGATGTAGTAAAAGCGGCAACAGCCATATTCCGAATGTACATTCATTTTCGAAATGACATGGTTGTAATAGACATATGTAAATACAGTCCGGGTAATGAACGATGGTTAATCGTTGTATCATTCTGAAACAGAGTTTTTGAACTTAATACTAAGAATCCAGTTACAGTTACGACTCGTGTCTTGTGCATTGATTTGATAGTCGGTTGAATATAGTCCAGTATACCTCTGGAACGCGGACGAGCCCTGCGTTAAACCGGTATACTGTCCTTTTCATTTTATTTGCACTTAGGGTATTATATGGTTTGCACAGTAGTTACGATTGGTTTCCGATTTCAATAGCTCTTGATTTCAATTGAATGTATATGGTTTGCATTTATGGTAATGCTTTAACAGTCATCGCTGAGATCTTGAAGCCTGTCCTGTAAGGGATTCGATCCCTGTGTGTCTTTTAAAAGCAATGTCATGAACTTTATTTTAATTTCAAAATCCATTTATGATCTCTGTATATTTTTAGCTTGTGTAAATATTAGTGAATGCTGGGTGTTTGCTGAACAGGGGTTTTATGTGTGATGTCTCTGTAAGGAGATCGAAAACCCGGTTTGCAATGATACACAGTGTTTAGGTTCAGTATTTAATTTGGTAAAAGCATTTAGTGATAGTATTATAATCAGGTATGTTAGCAGAGTGACCTGAGAGTTTGCATGGTAGGTAACATACCCCAATCTTCTGTAAAGAAGTACTGTGACCTACATCATAACCACTTAGCCAACAATCCTTTATGTCTATATACTTTAGACGCATGCCTCTAAGCTTACGCATCCTGGTTGATAATAAATATAGTCTAGTCTAGTACCCTAGCTAGAACACTACAGGGATTAACTACATAAAATGACATGGTGGGTAAGTTGGTCCCCATGACTATGTTGATTCAACGTCACCATATTTGATATCAGGTTTCAAAGGAGTTGTGCCAAAACCACCTTGCAGGTAGTTTGCTGTCTATTTTTAAAAACCATGTTGGAAAGCTATATCAGATTTCTAGAGACAAAGGGATTTGGAACTTTTCAAAGCTAGAACCTTCACCATGTTTGGAATCTTAGAAACAAGTGACATGAATATTTTACCTTTGGGTTTGTTTCATTAATTCTCGACGATTTCAATTCAACTCATGTTATTATAGGTTTGATAAATTGATATCCCGTGTACTTTATTTTAATACAAAGCAGGTGTTGATGTGGTTGTGGGCCAAAATATTATTTTAGGGAAAGTTATAGGTTTTACATGATATGTTTTTTTTGATTCATAAGGAGTGTAAAATCTACAAGAATGATGAAATTATGTTTAATAGCTTACAATTGTTGGAATGATGGGATACATTTGGTAAAAGAGGTGCTAAGATTGAAGAGTTTGGAAAATTCAAATGGGAAAGTATTATGGATAAGGGGATCGATTTGGTTAATTTAGGTGAGTCTATAAAATGAAATTATCTACATTCATGGTGGAATTATTGTTAGAATGTAGAATTCTCGGGAGGGGAGGGAACCACCATTGTTGACCCCCCCTCTCCATGGAATCATGGGGGAATCCCCCCGTAATTCACGAGAAGCATGGATCCTAGAAAGTAAAGAATTTTTCATTTGACAGGGTGAAACTATTTGGTGGAATAGAGAATGAAAATTCCCCCTCTCCCTCCTTATTGACATGACTAGGGGAAACAAGGCCACAATATTTATGAGCCATTGATTTTGATGGGAAATTGCAACTATTAAATCAGTTTAACAATTGAATTTTCTATGAAAATCAATGGCTCACAAAGATTGTAGCCTCGTTGCCACACACACACACATATTGGTGAGGGTTGTTCATCGTGATTAAATAGGGACACTGGATTTGATCACAGGCACAAATTTGTTTTAACATCAACATTTGTTGGGAGTCAATATGTTGTTGGGCCTTTAGATCAAATAGATCCTATCCATTGGAGGTCATGGAATTGAAACTCCATTTTAAGTCCCCATGTTAGTGGGATCCTGATGTGCATATGAGCTCTCCCATCAAAGAGGTTTGGGGCATTGGATCTATAAGGAACAAATCTCTAATAAAATATGGAAAGTGAAAGTGATTCACTATTGTGCCTATTGGACAAGACGATAAGAATTTAATATAGTACATTAATAGTAAGCAATATTGTTTATGGGTTTAGAATGGCTAATATACAACAAAATGGGATTTCATTAATACATTAGCCTAAATTTGTGACACCCACTTATGGAACTTCAATATGCATGGGCTTAGAGTTGAATTAAAGATGAATGGATAAATTCAATTTGCAAAGGAGCTACAATTATCACATACTTCAAAGAAAAATGTGGATATATTTGAAGGTTTGGATGCTATCATTTTGGACTGACTCAAGTTGGCTTATACCAGATGAACAATTGGAAGATGGGGTCAAAAATACTTAAGGAGATTAGGGTTGCACTTTAACTAGTAGTGAAGTAGCAGTGTTTGGGAAATTACTAGTAAATTAATTTTATAAGGATCCCAATGAATTATCTCTTTTGGATAGGATGATTTAATCACTGCCACCTGCTCCATTATAGAGGGTATAGATTCGATTCAAGAATGATGTAGGAGCATCTTAACACTCTTCATTAAAACAGGAATCCAAAGATGAGAAGGAGGAGACGTAGAAAAACGTGCAAACCAGGAGGCAAATTCTATTAAAATAGGGCTAAAATGATGGAATAGATAAAGTCTCTAGAAGACTTATTTAATGTAATTTAATCTACCATGTATGCGTATAGAGAGATTTAGAGGTTTGTTGAGTGATTGTTGGAGAAATTCATGGATCGTAAACGATCCCTCCCTTTTGTAATTTATTATATAAGAGAGTATGTGTAAGGAGGTGAAGAGAGAGAGCAACAAATAAAGATTTGTGTAAACAAGGTGTGGATTCAATGTAGTCGAGAGGGGAAAGTTTGACTAAGGCTTAAATTCCTTAGAATGTAATCAAGTTCTGTATAATATAAATCTGCGTGTGTGTGTGAATTATGTGTATCTTTCTATTTATGCCTTTTCAAGTTATGTTGTGTATATATACATTGTTGAGTTAATTTTTGTGTTATAGGTTTATTGATCGACCATTGATCACTGTGAATATCGATGGTTATTCAAAGTTAAGGAAGTCAATTTTCGTGTGAAGTTTCAAGTAGAAATGGGAGAGTTAATTAAGTGATGATGCAGATTCCATCATATGTGAAGAAGTGCAGAAGAAGAGTCGTCAGATCATTAAAAGCGGTTCTGCAACAGGAAAGCGGTTCATCAGGTGACCTAAGGGCTGTAAATGGTTTTTCAAAAGATGGACCTGATGGATGCTTGAACTAGAATATAATCCAGTTGAGATCTGGGGATGATTGGACCGTTCGTTGGTTGGACGATCGGACGGATATCGGGTTGGAATAGGCACGGAAGTTAATCCAGAAACCAGACCTGAACTTTTACAAATTGAGGACTTATAAACCTCATCGGCTCTGTGAGGGTGGATAATCATCGCGCAAATCTCTGAGCGATGTCACAGTGACCATTGGATTAGTAAATACTGTTGATCGTTAGATCAATCTCGCATTGCATTAGTCATAAGTAAATGAACCTTGCCCTGAGGAACTTGCGATTGTGATTTGTGATGTTGTGATGGACTATGGACCGTCAGATGAAGGGATTGATCGAATGACAGAGGTTGACTCTCGCAATTCGCAGGAATCAAGTGCTGGCGGATTGCGAAAACTGCAATGTGCGATGAGCTGAGAATACGATGAAGCATCGATCATTAGATCGTGAAGCTAATCAATAGTGGAGATTGAAGAACAATGGAAAGGCTTGGGAAAGAGCAAACATGAGGAGTTTATGGATGCGGGTTTATTCTATTGAGATCCAGCCTTAGGTGTTCATGGTCAGGTTTCCATGTATTTCTGTGTATTTGTGCTAACTGTTGTTGTTTCGGTTTTTAAGGAAAATGCACCAATTAATGCTTCTGATAGAAACATGGGCCCATAACCCACAGGTCCACAATTGATATTTTGGAAATGATAGGGATATTTCCTTAGCACAATTTCTCCTTTCATCGAGTGGTATCAGAGCAGGGAAAGGTTTTCCTACATAAAAGAGCTTTTGTGTAGAAGAAGGAGTGTAAACAGAAAGAGAAGGAGGTACATTTGTGTTAAATCTTGGCGCGTTTATGGTCTTACTGTCGCATAGATAGCAGCAACAAAAGGTGAGAAGACTTGTAACAACATAGAGCAAGGAGTGGTCAATTGCTTCCAGAGGAGAGAACCAGAAGGATGCTGAAAGACTAAGCTCAGAGGGGAGAGCTTGGAGAGGTATCATGTAGTAGAGAAGACTATTACTGTAGAGGTTTGGTTGCAACTCACAAAAGATCATGAAGGTAGTTCCACAGAGGAAGTGGGTAGAATTGTTATGGGATTGAGGAGAAGCATATGACTAGGAGGTCATAAATTTTTGTGCCTCGGGATTCTAATGCAGGAGCATCCAAGCACACTTCATTAAAAGAGGAATCCAAAGCTGAGAAGGAGGATACGTGGACAAATGTGCAAACCAGGAGGAAAAATCTTTTAAAACAGGGCTAAAATGATGGAATGGATAAAGAATCTAGAAGACTTATTTAATGCAATTTAATATGCCATGTATGCATATAGAGAGATTTAGGGGTTTTTTGAAAGATTGTGGGAGAAATTCATGGATCGTAAATGGTCCCTCCCTTCTGTAACTTCTTATATAAGAGAATCTATGTAAGGAGGTGAAGAGAGAGAGCGATAGATAGAGATTTGTGTAAACAAGGTGTAGATTCAATGTAGTCAAGAGGGGGAAAGTGTGACTAAGGCTGAAATGCCTTAGAATGTAATCAAGTTCTGTATAATATTAATTTGCGTGTGTGTGAATTCCATGTATCTGTGTATTGATGCCTTTTCAAGTTATGTTGTGTATATATAATTTGTTGAGTTAATTTATGTGTTACGGGTTTATTGATCTACCATCGATCACTATGAGGATCGATGGCAATTAAAAGTTAGGGAAGCCAATTGTTGTGTGAAGAGCTTAGTAGAAATGGTAGAGTTAATTAAGTGTTGATGCAAATTCCATCATATGTGAAGAAGTGCATAAGAAGATATGTCAGATCATTAAAAGGAGTTTTGCAATAGGAAAGCAGTTCATTGGCGACCTAAGGGTTGTAAATGTTTTTTCAAAAGATGGACCTGATGGATGCTTGAACTGGAATATAATCTAGTTGATATCCAGGGATGATCGGACCATTCGTTTGTTCGACGATTGGATGGATATCAGGTTGGAATAGGTGCAGAAGTTAATCTAGAAACTGAACCAGAACTTTTATAAATTGAGGACTTATAAACCTCATCGGCTCTGTGAGGGCGGATAATCATCACGTAGATATCTGAGCAATGTCACAGTGACTATTGGATCAATGAATACTACTCACCATTAGATCAATCTTGCATCACATCGGTCATAAGTAAATGAACCTTGCCTTGAGGAACTTGGGATTGCAATTTGCGATGTTGTGATGGACTATGGACTATCAGATCAAAGGATTGATCTAACAAAGGAGGTTAACTGTCACATTTCACAGGAATCAAGTGCTAGCAGATTGCAGAAACTACAATGTGTGATGAGCCGAGAATGTGATGAAGCATCGACCATTGGATTGTGAAGCTGATCAACAACGTAGATTGAAGAACGATGAAAAGGCTTGGGAAAGAGCACACCCGAGGAGTTTATGGATGCGGGTTTATTCTATTGAGATCTGGCCTTAGGCGTTCATGGTCGGGTTTCCATGTATTTCTGTGTATTTGCATTGACTGTTGTTGTCACGGTTTTTAAGGCAAAAGCACCAATTAACGCTTTCGATAGAAACGTGGGCCCATAACCCACAGGTCCACAATCGATATTTTGGAAATGAAAGGGATATTTCCTTCACTCAATTTCTCCTTTCATCAAAGAAGAAGAGGCATTAATTCTTTTCCAAAGGCATGAGAAGAAAAACATGCTGCGTATAGAAGCCTGGACTGCTGATACTTGTGTGAGAGGGAAAATTGCAGTTGCTAAATAATAGTCAAAGCATAAGAATATTTCTAAGAGCCTTCTACTTGAAAGGGCATAATACACATGTTGAGTTACCTTGTTTATGACGAAAAAGTAATTTAGTTATATGCAATTATGATTAATCGTGTTTCTTTCAATGTTTCATGTTTTGTTAATTTTGTGTCGGTATATCTTAGTACACATGAGTGATTAATAGTATGCCAGGATCGAATTGATAATCCATTTTAGAGATCTTACTTGATTTATTTCTTTCCAAAGGCACATTAGTTGAGGATTTAAGCCAATATTTTTGAATGATATATAATTATATCGATAAATATAATTATATGATTTCGTTGAACATTTTGATTGAAATACAAATACATGCTAGTTACGTATGTTTTATTTTTGGGCTAAATGACATTTGGAAGATGCACGCCTTTTAACACCCACACCAAAGTTTAATTGTGTTCATTATATATGAGTAGGTAGTATAACAAATAAGTTAGTGAAATTTTAAAAAGTAATGTATCGTTGTAACCACAAGTTTTATTTATCTATCTGCAACTACAATGCCTAGCTATTTATCATGCACTTTTTAGGATCCACATTGCAAACACATTTGATTAATTTTTATGTGGCTTAATTAGAAATGTTCTCTAGGGTTATATTTCCTCTCCAAGCTATGCAGTTATTATTTTTCTAGTTGTAACACATTCACAATTTCCTCTCAAAACTATGCAGTGGCATTTAGCATTGAAGAGCTTATTGGTGAGGTGTGCAGTCCCTGTTCCCTAGTTGTTAGCATGAGGAGTACATAAAGAAGAACTTCTCAAAACCACAGGAAAAGCTTGCAATATTTGTATAAGTGGTGGTTCATTCCTTCTATATTTTGATGATAGAAGTGCTTACACAATATGCATTACAACCCTATAGTACTCGGACTTATCAAGTTGTAATTATGTGATCATATTTTACTTTTATTTTTCCCCTGATTTACTTTATTTTTAATTAGAGTTTAAGTGTATGCTAGTATTAATGTTTTAGTTTATTTTTAATTACAGTTTAAGTTGATGCTAATATTAATGTTGAATTTTGTAGTAGCAAGATATTGTTATGGGTTTATTTAGGTTTGGGTTGAGTCTAGATACTCTTTGGAATAATTTTTTTTCATGTGTAATTCCAATCTCAATCTTCCTGCACCCACAAAAATTTTAGCTAAAACATAATGGATATGCTATATTTGGAATCCATAAGATTTTTTAACAAATATGGAATTGTTTCCTATAATGGATATGGGATTAAAAATCTAAGTGTTATCAATACCATGTGCACATTGTAATGGAAAATTTAAAAAATATTATTTTGATAAAAATATGTAATTTTCTAGTTATGGTATCTTCCTTTAACTCTTAGACATGGAAAATAAGCCACCATTGTGACCATTTTCTGCATCATCCATTCATTGAAGGACAATCATGAGTAGCCATGGTTGATCTCATTTTTTCTATAATTAGTAATCCCATTTAGCGGTGTTGTAAATTTTGAATTGTCAAGTGTTGGATTCTTTGGCTAGGAGGGCCAACAAAAAAAAAACAAAACTACAACAATTGAGATATATTGCACGCTAACAACCATTACAGATGCAAACAAATTATTTCCATTGAAAACACGTTGTTGTTACATCACAATTGAAACTGAAAATAAAATTTCACATACACTTACAAATTAAACATGCTCACATTACACTCAACTGTCGAAACCAACCACTATTGCTACTAATAAACTCAGAAAACTGAAAATAGACATATAACACTGCTCCACAAAATAATGTAATTCAAATTCCTGTCTTAACATAAACACCAGTTACAAAATGTACAGATCTCCTTGCTGCCATGGAAGGGAGGATGCCCCACCTCTCAAGCTCCCCTCACACAATCAAACTCCCCTCACACAATCAAAGAATCCCTTGCAACTCACTCAAGAACCCAAGAGACAACCCTCAATGCAAAAATCCTTACCCTAATAGTGTGGGAGGATTATCTTAATATTTTACCAAAAATATCTACTAACCACCTTTTCACTCCATGAAAAGTTTGAAGTCATTTCATTTACATTACATGCCATTTTGATTCACATAAAATTAACCTAAGTTAAACCTGAGCTCCAACAGGCCCCCGACACAAAATCTTGGCTCGTCCTCAATCTAGGTGAAACTAGAAATCCATGCTTGCTTGTCCTGCTGCTACGCGATCTAAATCCTCTTCTAAACATTGAACTGCAGGTTGTTTCCTCATCCACTACTCTATTTTGCACATCCCTTTTGTGCACTCCTTCCTTTCTTGGCATCCCATCCTCTTCGTCGTAAGACCCCTTTTCTTTTCTCCTTCTTCTTATCGCACTTTGCTTACTACAATTTGTAATTAGCTCCTTGATATCCTCCATTATTCCAGTAATCCTATCCACTGCACCTGCTCGAATACTGTATCTGCTATTATTGCTACTTTTGTTTGACTCTGCTACTGGGTTGGAGTCATTGTCTATGAAACTGCCTCTTCTTCCTAAATCTTCTGTTGCTCCGAGCATCTGGAAAATTGTATTGTGACAACTAGTTTCATCACGACCAGTTAGCAACACCTAGTGGGAGTCTTAGCAAAGATCGCCCATCTACTCTGCCAAGATTTTATTTCTCTGCTACAGGTTTTGCATGAGCCCATAGAAAAAATGGATAACAATATGATCACAAAATAAACTGTCATGTAACAAAATTTTAACTACTTCTGGATTCAGTTACAGTTTAAGACTAAGATCACCCGACACAATTCATTTCCACATAGAAGCAGTGAATTCGGTACTACTATGTGCCCTCCTGCCAGGAATGCGGTGCATCATTATAACACAACACAACAATACCTCTCTATAATAAGTGAGAACAACAATGTATGACCCATTAATTTGATTGTGAATGTCTTGACGGTGTCATCATCATTAGCATGATGATGGGCACGTTGTTGGGTACTTTCAACAAATAATTGCCAAAGAAAGCACCACCCATGGCTAAAAAATACTCCACCCTTACCCCAACAGAACACAGTCGCTTTCATGTCTCCTATGAAAATATTCTACAACCACCATATGGGTTTCAACAATATTTCTTGCCACAGACATAATAGGAACCCTAGAAGCCCAAGAGGATAAGAGACCCTTGGAAACACATAAGCCTCTACTAAATCGAAAATGATTCAATAGATTATGAGGAGTCTCTAAATTAACAAAACCTATATTTTTCCAGGTCATGCAGATCAATGATTTTGCATTTTTCCTAAACCTACACATCGGTCACCAGTAGCCTTTCTCTGACCACAAGCTCATTCACCTAGCTTTCTCTCCACCGCTGCTTCCACTCACCTGAAGAGGGAGACCAAGTACATCGCAACCGAAGAAATTTTCTTGGCACCTCTAGTTAGGAGGGAAAAAAAAAAAAAAAATAAGATTTTCAAAATATAAGAAATTGCACACTAACAAACATTATAGATATGCAAATTAATTGTTGCCATCAAAAACCCCTTGTTGTTGCATCTGAATCAAAACTGAAAATAAAACTCCACATACACTTATAGAAATTAAACATGGAAATATTACATTCAACTACTAAAACCAACCACAAGTGTTGCTAATAAACCTAGAAAACCGAAAATAAACACATAACAATGCTGAAAATAATCCACATAATACTCGAATTTCAATTCCTCCATTAGCATAAACACTGGTTACAAAATGGGCAGACCTCCCTACTGCCATGGCAGGTAGGTTTCCCTGCCTCTCAAGCTCCTCTCACACACTCAAATAAGCCTTTGCAACACACTCGAGACCCAAAGACACAACCCTAGATTCTCATTCAACCCTCAATACAAAAACCCGTAACCCTAATAGTGTGGAAGGATTATTTTAATATTTTCCCTAAAATATCTATTGACTACGTTTTCCTTATTTTGGGAAAAATAATCCTAACCACCACCTTTATTACGTTGACCATACTTGCCCAATGCATTTAGTTTGTAGGTTGTGGATTTTTGCTGGGAGGTTGAAGGACATGGCTTAAATGAGGTTCTGAGCATGAGTACCAATTCCAACAACCATACTTGGCAAGCAGACTTTGTTTGTAGGTTGCATATTTTTGTTTGGAGATTGAAAGACATAGCCTAAATGAGGTTAGCATGAGTACAAATTCTCCAGTCCGTAACACATCATATGATTAAATTCAAATGAGAATTTAATACATAGTATGGTGAAACATTTATGAAATATGTACTCCCCAACATAGAAAAACCAATGGCCCATATTATGTCTTAATGTTTCTGTCATTTATTAATGTGTCAAAAATGATGCTTTGAAATATATGCATGTAAAATTCCTTTGCATAGTAGAGGGTGTAAATCTTAGAGGAAAAAAAATTGGAGCAAATTGTGATGGATCCGTGAAAACAATTTGTTATAGGTTTTACAAAGAGTTACTTTGCAACTCCTCGGGAATGTAAATGGCACTAATAACGCTTGTTTTACTCGGTGAAGGAGCAAGAGTCTCCATATGAATGTATTTCATGTAGTATAATTATAATCCAAAATTTTATGGTGTTTCTTCCAAATTTTTACTATGTTTCACTCTATTCTAATGTGCTTTAATTTTTTAAGTTTTTACCTCCAGTTTAGTTGCGATTTTCTCTCCCCAACTCAATTCTTGAGGGAGACTCCTCTGCGCTAAATATTTCACGTGGTCTCAAAGTGGGTTAAGTTCTACTAAGAACCCTTGTTTTCACTGACCCCGCCTTGAATGCGGGGGTTGGTTTCAAAGCGACCGGACTAGCAAGTATACTAACCTTCAAAATAAATAATAGGGGTAGGACAAAACTATGAACCATGTGCTCGCAAACCAATGAGCCAGCGAGGCCTTGTAATCCCCCAATTAGATATTCTTCAAAGGTAATGGTATGTGAAAGGATAGTGCAAGCATACATGTATAATAGTTCTTGGGAAACTCTATTACGAACACGTGTTTTTACTGGGAGTTAAAATTGTTAAATTTTTCACGTGGTATCAAAGTAGGTTAAGACCACGTGTTTTTATTGGGATTTAAAAATTATTTTGAGGGAATTTTTTTTGGAGCATATTTACTAACAGGAGAGAGCTTTTTTTAACAGTAAAAATGGGAGCATCAAGCAAAAGTTTCACTAATCCTAAAATACCTCAATTTAATGGAAAAAATTATGACTACTATGATATAATAATGAAGGCAATATTTTATTCTCAATATTATTTCGGATTTGGTGTCAAAAATCATCTTCTATATTTTTCAAGCAGTTCATGAAAGCATTTTCCCAAGGATTGCAGCAGCAACAAAGTCCAAGCAAGCATGGGATACCCTCCAGAGAGCTTACCAAGGCATGGAAAAAGTGAAGACATCAAAACTACATATGCGAAGGAGAAACTTTGAGACAATTTGTATGAAAGTGGTCATGATTTAAATAGGAGTGCAAGAAATGAAAGATATAACAATAAATACAGAGAGACAACATAAATATTACTTCAGTTTATTAATACCAAATACTAAAAATATGCTTACAAGAAGAAATGAAAATATATTAGCTAGGGTGATGGTAGCTTATCTCTGAGAAGAGATGTGTTGGCTACATGCCTCTAAATTCTGTTACAATGAGGCTTGAAGCCTATTTATTGTTGAAAAAGAATGGAAAACACTAAACATCAAAAAACCTAACCCTAGGAGATGAAGTGCCAAACTATGGGCCCCGTTTGGGTAAATTGGTACATCAACTTATTGGGGTCGTAATTTTGGCATACGACCTCAATTTAATGCACACAATACCTCGTTATAATTTTTATCTAAGGACAACAACTTTCAATATAAACCAATGTTGGCAACCATTTTCCCAAAAAACATTGTTTATGGCCTCAAAATGGCTCTGGAAGTTTAGGACCCGAAAAATTTCTAAAAATAGTAAATTGTGCTACAAATAAGGAAACTGAAAAAATTGAAAGAGACAGTTGTGGGGGTCCAAGTGGGATAGGCGTGTGGCCACCAACACCCACATGGATCATTCCTCCCTCCTTAAGAAGCAATGGTCCCCATTGCGTTGAGTGCCTCCATGAGATGGAGAAACTTATATTGAGGTTGGTCCCTAGTGAGTTGTTTTGGAATCTCTGATGTGGCTAGTAATGGTGGGAAGCTATGCTCTAAATCATTGTTTCTCATAACCTTTGTAATTCTATAAAGGCTTCAAAACGACTCGGGAATTTAGGACCCAAAAAACTGCCAAAAATAGTTAATTGTGCTACAATTAAGGAAAATGAAAAACTAAAAGAGATAGTTGTGGGGCTCCAAGTGGGATAGGCGGGTGGCCACAAAAATCCACCTGGATTATTCCTCCACCTTTAGGAAACAGTGGTTCCCATTGCGTTAAGTGCCTCCATGAGATGGGAAAACTTCTGTTGAACTTGGTCACTAGTGAGCTGTTTTGCAATCTCTGATGTGTCTAGTAATGATGGGAAGCATGGTCGAGGGTAGTTCAAATTGAAAACTCAGTATAAGCCAAGCAATGGGGGAATGTTGTGATCTAAAGAATTGTTTCCCACAACCTTGGTAATGGTGTAAGGACCATATCAGAGTGATTTGAGCTTCCGATGGGCTCTTGTAAGGCATTCTTTCTATAGATGCAACCAGACATTGTCACCCACTTGAAACTTGTGTGGCACCTAATGTTGATCATGTCTCTACTTGTAGTTTCCATTTTCCAGAATGGATCAATGATATATCGGCCCGGTGGGTAGAGGTGCTCTGAGAGTTATATCGAACAAATTCTTGACCTGACAGTGCAATGGTACTCCTTTGGGTGAGGAGAAGATATTCATTCATTCTTTCATGATCATATCCACCTGCTTCTACTGCATGGAGGTCCATGGATGCAGCTATGATCTTTCCCTTACTTTGAGGGTGAACTAGAAGGAAAATTAATTTTCTAGTTTGGGAGATGATCTTACTGCATTTCTTAGCAGAGATCAAAGAGGTGGCGATAGGTGGGGCTACCTTTAACATCCTGTATAATGAATTACCTAAAGAAATAATAACAACATGGGGCCTTGACTCATACACATCATGTTGCTTCCACAAATATGGTTGGCCTAATAATACATCACAAACATCAAGAGGTACAACATCACAGAATACCGCATCTATGAAGGGCTTGATGCTCTAGGGAAGGCAACACAAATGATGGACTCGGAGATCTCATCCTTGGTGAAGTCACCCGATGTTGTACGATTGTGGTTGTGGTATGGTTAGTAGACCCAGCCATTTCATGACCTCTGCTGAAATGAGTTCCTTTTGGCTGCCACTGTCGTCAATGAACTACAGTGGTGAACCCTTCACCCACATTTGTTTGTGGAAAATACGCTCCCGATCCTCTAGATATTCAGGCTCATTCTTCTCGATCTTGGAAGTGGCAACAATGGCGCTGGGCTCTGCATCAATGATCTTCTTCCCTTTGTCATTCCTCCTGTCAGGTTCTGACTCAGGGTCAGAACATGCATATAATTCTGAAGCCTTCAACACAACCACCAGTGACTCACTGGTCTAACACTCACTTGTGTTATGAGTGGGGCTCTTATGAAACTTACACCACTTTCTTGTGTCCTTGTTTGACTTCATGGTGTTATTATTTTCTTCCAGCTTCGACGGGTTGTCTTGGGTCACACAACCTTGGCTTTGTTCTTGGTTCTGTGGTTTGGGGAAGCATTTCCCTTGCTTGAAATTTCTAGATCCAAAGTCTTGCTTCTTCTGTTTAAACTTCTTCTCGATCTTGACGATGTATCTGTACGCTGTGCCGAGTGATGAGATGTCAAGGAACTCCATCTCGTCCTGGATGTACCTATGTAGCTAGCCATGGTAATTGAGCACCAAATGTCTCTTAGAATCCTTAATTACCAACTTCATGCGAAGGGTATGAAAAAAATTTGTAAACTTGGCACATCTTGGTCTCTTCCCTACCATAGCATTGTCCACTTTATGTATTTATTCTCAAAGTTACCGACAGGGTAATACTGCTCCTTAATGGCATCTTGGAATGAATTCCAAGTGAGTGCGGCTTAAAACAATGAGGTCATACTTTCATCCTTTGCCTCACAGTAGGTTTCCACAGTGCTTGACGTGGGGGCTGTCTTTGAGAAGAAAAAATTAATATTTTCTCAACTAGAAAAATCATGAATAGAAAAATGTCCTTCCAGAAGATTTAACCATTTATCTTCGACGTCTACATCTATTTAGCCCTCAAATATGGGAATGTCAAAGTTTATGTGTACATAAAAAGGAGTGGAGTCTCCACAATGGCTATTAGATGTGGATGTACGCCGCTGGGTAGCCATTGAAGGATCTGGGAAAAGTTTTCCATCATCACATTCCTTTGTCACTCGAGGGCTTCTTTGAGCACGATTTTGATAGGATCTCCTGTCCCCTCATCTTTTTTTTTTTTTTTTTCCATAGGAGGCTATTGGGATGTGCGAGGCTGGTCTTGCATAGGGTCAACCAATTCAAGCCTTAAATCCTTATATCCTATCCTCGTTGGGGACATGCAAAGAAAAACAGAGAAGGAGCAGACCACTCTAATACCACTAATCCATATTTAAACAGGAACACAACAAATGACAGATATAACCATAAATACAAAGAGGCAGCATAAATAATACTTCAGTTTCTTAATATCAAATACTGAACATATGGTTACAAGCATAAATGGAAATAAATTAGCTAGGACGATGGTAGCTTATCTCTAGAAAGAGATGTCGAAGCTACATGCCTCTGAACTCTGTTACAATGAGGCTTAAAGGCCAATTTATTGTTGAGAAATAATTGAAAACCCTAAAGATCCAAAAACCTATCCCTAAGAGATGAAGCGCCAAACTATTGGCTTCATTTGGGTAAATTGGTACATCAACTTCCTCGGGTCGTAACTTTTGCATACAATCTCAGTTTGATGCACACAATACCTCATTAAAAATATCTATCCAAGGACTACAATTTCGGAATGACCAACATTGGTATATGTCTCATGTTGTCGCTCATTTTCCCAAAAACATTCATTTAGGGCCTCAAACAACTCTGAAAGTTCATGACTCGAAAAACTACCAAAAATAGTAAATTGTGCTACAATTAAGGAATCTGAAAAGCTGAAAGAGATAGTTGTGGGGGTCCAAGTGGGATAGGCGGGTGGCCACCAACATCCACCTGGATGAGAAAGAGTCTAAGAATGTAGATTCATTTTGTATGCATGTAATTGGACTAATTACTCAAATTAGGTCTCATGGTGAGACACTTGAGGAAAGTAGAATAGTTGAGAATATTTTGAGAAGCATGCCAGCAAGATTTGATGCCATTATTGTGGCCAAAGAAGAGACAAAGGATCTCTCACAATTTTTAGTGGATAAGCTTCATGGATCACTTATTTCTGATGAACATAAATTGAATAGAGAAAAAATCCTCATTGGAGCATGCCCTCAAGACACAATTTTCATTTGGTCAAAGTAGAGGAAGAGGAGGAATCCCATACAGAGGTGGAAGAGGTATCCCTTCATTTATGTTCCTATACCAATAGGTGGCATATATCATGATTGACTTGGTTTAGCTTTGAAATATGTACATACCTTTGCTTTCTGCAAACGTTTTCCATATTTGTAAAAAAATAACAAAATAAAAAATGTAAAGAGGGTATGCCCTAAAAGAAAAATCAAAGGGAAAAGATAAGGAAAAAGGTTAAAAAAGATGAAAAATGAACCCAAGAAAAATAAAATACCATGAAAGTGTGCAAGCCCAAATGCCACTACTATTTCACTTTTTGTATAAATAATTGTGCGTAACTTGTTACTTATGCCACAATCCATGGTAACCAAATAGTTTAATCTTAGTTATTCCATGTTTTCAATTTCATGCTTAGAGATAGAGAATAAAATCTGACCAAACTGTTTAATCTTGGCAGATAAGTAAACAGGTAGAGTGAATAAAGGAGCTCAACAATTTAATCTGAGCGCTTGGATGTAATAAGGTTAGAATTAGTTAGAATACCATTGTAAAAGAGAAAAAAATGTTTTGTTAAGGGTTTGCCAGTTTATGTGTACCCTAATAAAAGAAGAAAAAATGATAGGATAAGTAGGTAGGGTAAGTAGATGGTTGGTTGCAGAATTATGCATGATGAATGATTATCCAGATATCAAGTCATATACTTTCATCATCAAAAGCTCTTAAACATATGGATGGCAATGGACACATTTACATCATGGACAAAAGTCAAACTAATTAACTTCCTCACTCATTTTCCCCTAAATTCTTCTAATTTCCCATAAGTACTAAAGGCACCAACAACCTAAAAGTTAAAGGGGCTCAGAGCATTTCTTTGACTTTTGGAGGGACCAAACCCTCAACCCAATAACTTGTAAGGCCTAAGTGCTAAAACCCCTTCATCAAAAGTCACCCCCTTCATAATTCATTCATTTCCTTCAAATCCTTTTCCCAAGGTAAAATCACTCTTTTATTTAGGAAAAATAAAGGTTTTTTACAAAACCCCCCCCTAAACACATTTTAGCCTAAGTCATAATGTTGGATGATGAATGTATTTTTGGAAACATTTACTTAGCACATTTTCTTTTTCCACAGTCATATTAACTCTTAATTCTTATTATTTATTTAACTCCTGAAACAAATTACCCTTTCTTGTATTATTAATAAAAATCCCAGAATAAATAAATATCCCTTCCCAATGGTTTGAAAAATAAACCATAAATAAAGTTAATTCAGTTGGATTAATTAATCGAATTGTGATTAATTAAGAGCCAAAACCCTCGATGTGTTAAAAAGGGATTAATTAGTCACCTAGATTAATTAATAGCCTCTCCACCAATACATTCACCCCTGATATCATTAAAAATATTAATCCTTTATTCGTCCAATCATATCATCCCCTATATAACTAAAATCGTTTTAATTATGTTGATTATTCCATTGGGCCCCTCCATTAACTCCCTAACACTTTCCGCTGTCGACTACCGCATGATTTTCCTTCCCCCATCCAAAGACTCTTGCTCATATCGCATAGGCCTTTCGGACAAACGTTAACCACCCAATTGCAAGCTGTTTTGACTCTTCGATGATGCTACATGCCATCCAATTTGTTGCATCACGTGACCCTCTACCAAAACCACCAACCTCCCAAAAGCAGTGCGATGGATCCAGCTTACCACCTCTGCTACGCGACAAACCATCTATTGTTTAGTTCGCAACATATTTTAAAAGTTTTCCCGTTAAAGTTCAAACCCTAAGAACCCAAGTTTTCTCGCCCTTTGCCCATTCTACTGTGTAAACTTATGAAACCATTCTGCTCCACTTGAAGCCTCTGCTAACCAATTCAATCATGGTTTACTTCTAGAAATCATTTTGGATTCACTCCATAGACCTATAAAGCTCAATAAATCCCTTAATGACCCTCCCTGTCAACCCAACGTCTTCCTAACCGTTTGTTTTGTTTTACAGGCAATCAAAAGACGCAACCTTGGATAAACAATCTTAATACTATTCATAGTACCTGTTTACTCTGACATTTTGACCAAATCTATTCAAATAGAGATGGAAAATAAAAAATAAAATTAAAGGACAAGTAAAGGAAACATGAAATTAAATGATTTACTATTGAAATAGACAGTAAAAAAAACCTAAAATATACAGTGAAGGTAAAAGGAAACAATAAATAACAATCAAGGTGTATCAAGGTTAAGAAGTATCAGATTGAAGGCCAAGTCAAGTAAATCAGCTAGCATGAATATAAACAGTAGGGAAAATAGTTACAGAGCATACAAATTCATGTCAAATTGAAGACAGATTAAAAAACAGAACAGTAAAAGTAAAAAATTAAAAGTAAACTTGGATGTAGTAATGGTTAAATAGAGATGAAAACACTCTCACCAGCAACAATGAAGTTTATCTAAAGTAAAAGTGAAAAAAAGTTAAAAGAAATGTAAGGTTAAAAGATGAAATCAGAGCATAAATGGTACATTCTTTAGAAATTTCTTGTTTAAGTAATAGTTTTTCATAAACTATTGTGGCCAATCCAAGAAGTATTTTTAGAAATTGGAGGAGTTTTTTGTTCCTAACAGCCGAATATACAAAAACCTATCTCATTTTTTACACAGGTGTTACCGAAAGTGAGATAAGTGCATGTATTCACAGCCTATTTTCAGTTTGAGCAAAGTCATGTTTTTGACATCTTTGTGCATAGAATATTGTGAACATCTGGAGTTGAATTTGGGAAAATGAGAGAGTTTTATCTCATAAACATTCTTACCTAGAATAACCTCCTTCACTTTTTATATATCTGGCTCGGTTTGAGATATACAAGTGTATCATTGGACCCTTAGTTTGCAGAATTTCTGGGATAGAATGTACAAAGGAAGGATGTTGTTAGTGACTGGGATGCCTCATCATCAATGAAGAGTTGCTATAAAATTCGGCATTCTCTTATTTGTCACTGTAAATCCATAAAAATAGTGCCAAATAGATTCATTAGTTTTGAATGTCCTTTATTTAAGTTCTATTAATGTAAAACAGTTGAAGATATTTGTGAAATCAATCTTGATACTTTTTCAAGACATTTCAGTTTAGAATTTGTATAAATACTTCTCCATTTGAAGTATTGTGGGTGGATTCTATAACATCTCTGTAACTCTATGCTATCAAGCTGAGAAAGCTTTTGTACTCAAACTTGGATTTTTGCTAGAAAAGGAATGAAAGTTGAGGACATTTCATCAGATTCTCGTGCAGTATAATTGCAAATAAGTATTCTATCCTTGTGATTTTATGTGTTTTCAATATGTTTCAATGTTTCATGCATCTGAAATCTAAATGGTAAAATAGTCAAAGTATATCAGAATTAGCTTTATTTCTCTCTGCTATCAACAATCTACCATTTATATGTTTTCTTCTAAACTATTTCGATAAAGGAATTCTTAATTGCTCCTCTATCCCTGTAGTTTTTCTATAATAAGTCCCTGGTATAGGATTCTTAATTGCCCTTTGCTGGTTTGCATATCTTCCCTTATTCTTTCTTATCCTAACTTGAGGATTCTTTATTTCCCTCTAGTTTTGAGAAGAACTATCATCCATTCAAGCCCCAAAGTTTGTTTTTACTGTGTTATCCTACCTGTTGAACTCATACCTCAGCAATTTGACTTAATCCAGTGAATTATCCTTGATTGACTCCATATCCCAATGGCCTGAAGCTTATTTTTCCCATTTGTTTCAAGACTCCACCAATCTCAAACAAAACAACCTCCATGAACATTAATACTAGCCTAAAATATTTTCAAAAAAATAGCTAATCATAAAGAGAGAGCCCTCTCTAGACTAGGTGGACTAGCATCTAATTCTGGAAGTTGGTTTGTGGTTACCTCAGATCCTTTCCTTCTTTTCAATAACTTCTAAGGAAAATCTGAGTGATAACACCATCAAACTCAAGTGGAAGGGTCAGCGATCAAAATTAATATCAAGTTCGAAGCCATAAACAAGCACAAGGTTAGAGCTATGATAAATCTCATGTTCAATGTCATTATTGTAAGAAGTATGGTCATTATGCAAATAAATGTAGAAATAAGCAACAAGACATAAGTAAAAAAGAAAGTGCAAATTTCAAAAAGGAAAATCAGAAGCAAGATAACATGTTTTTATCTTGTAATGTAGCACAAGAGAAAAAGAAGTTATGTATGGTTTCTAGATTTAGGGTGCAAAAACCACATGACAAGGAACATAGAAATGTTTTCCAATCTAGATGAAAGTATGAAATCTGAAGTGAAACTAGGGACTGATAGAAAATCCTTTGTCATGGGAAAAGGAAGAGTCAATATTCTAACAAAGAAGCGGGATAAGTAGTGCATTTTAGATTTCTATTTTATCCCTGTTTTGAAGAATAACCTCATAAGCATTGGGCATTTCTGCAAAAGGGCTACAATGTATTTTCAAAAATGATGAGTGCATAATTTTGAATAAGTCTCCTAGAAGAAAATTGATTGCAAAAGTTCATATGACAAGCATTAGAATGTTTCCCCTAAAGATAAAGTCTGATTTGATAGAAGAAGGTGCGCAAGGACAACTATCAATGAACTCACAAGAGGATGAAAGAAAAGTTGCAGCTGTCACAGAAGTAAACTTTCAAGTAGAAGTCAAAGATGAAAATTGGTTATGGCATTTGAGATTTGGCCATCTCAACTTTGGAGGTTTGAATTTGCTGCATAGGAAAGGATTAGTCAAGGGATTTCTACTTATAGAAAAACCAAATAGCCTATGTGAAGGATGCATCTTGGGAAAATAAAATAGAGAGACATTTCTAGCAGGAAAGTCAACAAGGAAAAAATCACCTTTGGAAATTGTCCATTCAGAATTATGTGAACTAATGCAGGCACCATCAATTGGGGGCAACTATTATTTCTTGACTTTTATAGATGATTATACAAGGACTACATCGGTCTACTTCCTAAAAAGGAAAAGTGAAATGTTTGAGTACTTCTGCCAATACAAGGCTCTTGTTGAGAACAAAAGTGGACACTACATCAAATTCTTGAGGACTGATAGAGGTGGTGAATACATCTCAATTGACTTCCTTCGTTTTTGTAGGGAGCATGAAATTCACAAGAAATTTACAGCAAGGTATACACCTCAGCAAAATGGTGGCATAGAAAGGAATAATATAACTATTATGGAAATGGCAAGGAGTATGTTAAAGGAAAAGAATTTTCGAAATGACTATTGGGCTGAAGCTGTCACTTGTGCAACATATATCATTAATAGGTATCTAACCAATAGTGTCAAGAATATGGTTCCTGAAGAGGCATGTAGTGGAAGAAAGCATAGTGTCACTCATATGAGAGTGTTTGGATGTGTGGCTTATGCACATGTCCAGGATGAGTTAAGGAAGAAGTTGGATAGCAAGGGGAAGAAATGGATATTTGTTAGATATAGTGATGAATCCAAGGCATACAAACTCTAGAATCCATCAACCAAGAAGGTCATAATCTATAGAGATGTGCAGTTCATAGAAGAGGATGTAAGGGATGGAAGTTTAAACAATAAAACCAATGTGAAAACATGTATACCACATTAAGACACAAAGGAATTCACTGTAACAAGACTTCATCAACAATTACTCCTCCTATGCCTATTCAAGTGCAACAAAGAACTGAACAAGGGACACCGTAAAAAAATAATAGAACAATGTTGTGCAGTGAAGCAAGTTCTTCTCCAAGCACACTGCAAATACCCACAATGTCATCTACCTCAAGCGAAACATCAAGTGACATGTCAAGCTCATCTTTTGCAGGCATAAGAAGACAAAAATTCAGAAATTTAAGTGAAATTCATGAGAAAGATGAAGTTGATAGTGACGTTGGTCTAAATTCATTATTTTAATTGTTTTCTCATGTAAATGACCCAATCCATTTTAAGGATGCGAAAAAAGATGAAAAATGGCTTATGGAAATGTATGAAGAAATAGAAGCAATAGAAAAGAATGACACATGGGAGTAAGTGGACCTTCCACAAGGAAAATAAGTCATTGGAGTGAAGTGGGTTTATAAGACCAAGAGGAATGCTGAAGGAAATATTGAAATGCATAAAGCAAGGCTAGTTGTCAAAGGACACAAGCAGCAACATTGAATATATTATGCAGATACATTTGCACTAGTCGTGGGGATGGAGATAATGCGTACATTGTTGTTGATTATCACGAAACATAAATGGAAAGTGTATCAAATGGACATAAAATCAACATTCTTGAATGGAGTGCTCAAACAAGAAGTATATAATGTGCAACCACCTAGTTATGAGGTAGAATTCCAAGAGCAAGGCCTATAGGTTGAGGAAATCTCTTTATTGGCTAAAGCAAGCACTGCATGCATCGTATAGTAGGATAGATGCTTACTTGTTGGAAAATGGCTTCGACAAATGTGATGGGGAGCCTACTCTCTACATAAAAAAAGTGACTATAATATTCTTATTGTTGTCTTATATGTAGATGATTTCGATCTTTACAAGTAATGATGATTTTCTCATCACCGATTTCAAAGAAGTCATGAAAAGTGAGTTTGAAATGACTATCTTGGGGTTGTTAAAATATTTCTTGGGCATGGAAGTGAAGCAAACGGGTTGTTAAAATATTTCTTGGGCATGGAAGTGAAGCAAACATAAAGTGGTATTTTTATTTCTCGACCAAAGTATGTAGCATACATTTTGGAGAGGTTTAATATGTACAAAAACAAGCCTATACCAACTCCAACTTTCAGGGGGTTGAATTTGAGCAAAGAATATTACAACGATAATGCCAATCTGACATTATACAAAAGTTTAGTGGAAAGATTGATTTATTTGATGGTGACTAGGTCGGATATAATCTATGCAGTAAGCTCAGTGTCAAGGTTCATAGAGAAATCTAAGGAGACACATTATCAAGAAACCAAAAGGATTCTAAGGTATGTAAATTGGACAAATGAGTATGGTATTTTATACACTGCTACAAATGATTTTAGGCTAGTTGGTTACACTGACAGTGACTCGGCAAGAATTGTCAATGATAAAAAGAGCATATGAGGATATGTTTTTCATTTGGGTTCAAGAGCCATTTCATGGGACTGTAAGAAGTAATTAATAGTGTAATTATCAACAATCGAAGCTAAATATGTCATTGCAACAAAAAAAGTGTGTCATGTAGTTTGGATGACAAGAATGTTGAGGGATTTATGCCACAACCAAGAGGGAACAACAATTATTTTTTGCAACAATAATTCTATAATTTCACTATCAAAGAATTCTTTTTTTCACAAGAGGACCAAGCACATTGATGATAAATATCATTTTATTAGAGAATTGATTAACAATGGTGAAATTGTGTTGCAGCACTAGAGGTCATAGGAATAGTTTGTTGACATCTTCACAAAGCCATTGACACGTGAAAATTGTGTATCTAAGATATTGTTTTGGAATTGTCAATGGTAGCAGTTGTGATTAAGGGGGAGTGTTGGAAACTTAATCCCAACCACCATAGTTATTAAACTGACAACAACCATACTTGCGAAGTAGATTATTTTTGTAGGCTTTAGATTTTTGTTTTCATGTGAAGAACTTGCCTTAAATGAAGTTGTGAGCAAGAGTAAAAATTCCCCATTTTGTAACACATTGAATGATTAAAGTCAAATGAGATTTTAATACATAGCATGGTCAAACATTTATGAAATATGTACTTGCAACATAGAAAAACCAATCACCCTCTTAATTTTTTGTTCTATCATCTTTAATGTGTCAAAAATGCATGTTTTGAAATATATGTATGTAAAAGTCCTTTGCATAGTCGAGGGTGTAAGTCGAGTTAAAGAGGAGAAAATCGTGGAGAAAATTTTGGTGGCCGCGTGAAAACAATTTATTACGGGGTTTTACAGAGAGTTACTCCAAAACTCTCAGTGAATGCAAATTATAGTAAGAACACTTGTTTTACTTGTGAAGGAGCTGCAATTTCCATATGAATGTATTTCATGTACTAGAATTATAATCCAATGTTTTATTGTGTTGCTATCAAATTTTTACTCTGTGCATTAAATTTTTGAATTTTTAACTCTAATTTAGTTGTAATTTGATCTCCGCAACTAAAGGGAGACTCCTCTCCCATAAATCTTTCACCTCTATAATAAGTTCAAATTTATTTCATTTACATTACATGCCATTTGTATTTACATCAAATTAACCTAAGTTAAACCTAAGATCCAACATGGGGCTTATTCTCCTATGTGATTTAGGAGCGATGTTTAGAAGTGGGGTTGAAAAAAGATGCAACTTAATGGAAGTCACAAAACAAAATTTTTCCATGTTATCTGATGAGAGCATTTGCGTTGCACCTAAGATATAAGTGTAAAATTTAAATGTGGGAGATAAGGAGATGGGAATTGTCATGCCATTTAATGGAGAATTTTGATGGTGTGGTGCAATTATTTTTTTATAGTGTTCCATGGATTCTCGATGCAATAGAAAAATGTGGAATAATAATTATTATGATAAATGTTGGGAATTTTATTGTTGTGTGAAAAGAGTTTGCAAAGAGTGTGTTATCAAACTTGACTATGATAGTTGGGTTTAAAAAAAATATTGAAGCAAAAAAGCATTATGATAAATGGATTTGACTATTAGAAATGTAAATTACCTAAGAAAAATATTTTTGTACAATCGACTTTCAAATGTGGTTGCTCGATATGAAAAGACCAAGAGCAAAATTGTTCACATATACAATGCATTCTAATCACTTTAAATGGAAGTATGCAAAGATATTAATAAATTAAAAAATTGTAATGAGTGACTGATATATATGAAAATGGGTAAATTATTACATAAATAATGACGCTCTATTAAATTGGATTAATATTTATCCATTCAGGTCATGGCATAAGGAAGAGCGTACAAATGCATCCAAGAACAATAAACTAGAGTAAAGATTATAATATAACATCTGGATATATTCATATATTATTAATTTATATATTCTCTACTATTTCATAGCTTAGCTTTGTTGTCTATAGCTGTATTTTATTGTTTGTTTTCGTGAGTCTCCTTTGTCCCGATTTTGTTGTCTCAAATATATTGGAGTTGGATAGACAATTTGAATTATAGATAGATTAGTGAGTTGAGAAGAATTAAATCCGTATGACTAAGTTGGAAGAAGAATTGACCTCGTGGTAAAAGTATAACCATCAGTTGGCTTTGCTAACCGAATAGTGTAATAGTGTGCCACGAACATATGTGCGAATAGTGTAATAGTGTGCCACGAACATATGTGAGAGACTGAATTTTTCCATTCCACTTTCACTTTCTGGGGAATAGCTGTATTGTGCTTATCATGGAGCACTATAACATAGTGAATTTAGAAGTATATGAAATGTTATTATTAAGGCATGAATGGAAATTCTTATGCTAGCTATAAAATGGGGAAGTATAGATGCAATTCTAGAACAACATAATCTATTTTGGCTAAACAATTTGACATATGCAATAGGATATTGCCTACTTGATGCTATACAAATTCTACTAAATTTTAGATACATGTCAACAGAAATATGATAAAAACAATAGAAAATTTAAAAGAATGTTTGTATGTGAAGAAGTATTATCTTACCAACTTGAATCGAACGATGCGTTGATAGAAATGCATGGTATAAATAACCAAAATGATTATTTTAAAAGGATGACAAAACCGACTTCAACTTCTATAATTCTTGAAGAAAGAAGACTATTGGGTAGCATATTTTTGCATAAATTAGTTTTTTAATTAACAAAGAGTTTGGTAAAAGAAAGAATCAAAATTTATTTTCATTTTAATCTAACTTTATGTGGGAAAAAAGAAAAGAAAAGAAAGTTGCCATATTGCTTCAAAATTTGATTGCTAGACATTTTGAGCTACTTTTAAACAAGAAAATAAGTTTAAAATTAGTTTATTGTGAAGATATGTTGAACATAACAAAATATAAATAAAGATAACTTGAATGGATGCAAATAGATAAATCATGAGGAGAAATGGATTAAAGAGAATATGTGGATTTAAGAGTATTTATCGTGAAATTTGTTTTGAAACAATATGCAATTAACACATAACTAATATGATGTTCCCTATCTACGATGCATTATTGCAAAAAAAATTGCAATGTAATAATTCATAATGACTCTTTCACATCAAGATGCATAGAAAAATGCATGAATGGCTATGGAATTGACGAATTCCTTCAAATAGTAAATTGGCAAGGTATATTATACAATTGGATTTCCATATAAAAAAGCAATATAGATGGTGGTATTTTTGTTTAATATTGGCCACAATATATCTTAAATGTAACTATATACATATGGTCTTCTAACTATTGTATCTAAATTTTTCTCATTCAAGAGAAACTCAACCATATTCCCTGTTATCAAATTTTTAGCAAATATAAATCATTTGCATTTTAAATTACCTGATATTGAAGTAGTTAATGAAGATCCATGTATAAAATAGCCCGATAAGAAACACGATAAGAAACATAAGTGGAAAATGATTGATAGCAACATGAACATAGATGAAGCTACCACACAATTTAATAGAAAATTTGTCGATACAAAAAAATCATGTTTATCATGGTATGAATTTTAAAATATTATAAGAAATAAGGATCTTGGGAAAACTAATATAACTAAAAAGGCACATTTATTGCTGCATCTAATAAAAGAACATATAAGAAGCAATAATGTTGAAAAAATAAATCTATATGGGAGTGAAATGACAAATAATAAAACGATACAAGATATGAAAGGGAAAATTAAGTTATTGAAGTGATTAAAAGAAAGACATAATCTGATGTCTTCAAATAAACATAAGAAATCTTTACAGATTCTTGATTACATATTTTAAATAGTAGTTGAACAAAAATATTTTAAAAAATTACAATATGTACCAATTTTGATGGTGTGATATGCAATTAAAGATACTTTAAAAAGGATGTCATAGAGATATGATTAATAAATCTTAGGAAAATTAGATATGTATGCAAAATATGAAAAAAAGAATTTGACAATGATAAGATTATCAACTTTTTAGTTCTAGAGTAGATTAGGAAGAATTAGCACATATGCATAGTGAAACATATATATCAATTGGAAGAAAGACTAATAGCACTAAGATTACTATTTTTACAAATACAACAATTTGGCCAACATTTTAGAAAACCTCAACTACCATTGGTTAGAGGGCTAATCAATGTACCTATTGACACACCTTGAATTCAATGTACACTTCATTGTAACATAAATGAGTCTAGTACAATGTTCGTATAAATTTTAAAAATTCTTAGTATTTAAAGGCACATATTCTTTTTGTTGAATTCACATTCATAATTCGTTGAAGCCATTGAAACATTTTTAAAAATCTAGTTTATAAAATGGAAAATGTGACAATAACTGAAAACTTGAAATGCATCATTAATTAGAACAAAAAGGAATATGCATCTTAGACAAATACATAAGGCAATGATGACAATGATGAAGAACCAATGACAAAAACACTATTACATGGATTCATTGATTTGTATATTATTTATGATATTCATAATAATTGAATAAAAATTTCTCTAAGTGAAGGCTACATGTGCTTGAGCATATTTAGATATAAATGGTCAAATGAGATTACTTTCTTTCCATTGTTTTATGGAAAAAAATGAACACACGTAGTCACAAAAAACTTTACATATCACAATATTTTTCAATGGTAATTTTTGCATCAAGATCATGACTTTGTGTATCATATAATGAATTTGTTTTAAAAAGAAGTTTGAATTATCTTTAGGCAATTATTTAATTGTATTTGGATTTGAATAAGGAAAGTGGATTTTAAAGGAAAAACGATAACAACCTAATATGTTACAAAAAAAGTGAATTTTAATCACATTTTGAATTGAGTATTACCTATATGGATATTAAAACAATACAAAGATCACCATAATTTTTTTTCATTTATCCAAGAAATTATTTGCAATGATTTAATAATTAGGTCCATTGAATTTCTATTAGATGTGGAGATTTATTATCTTCCTGATTGTTCATAGGATTTTTGTTTAGTTCATGGTTCGTCCATGATAGGGGGTGTGGGGGGCTTCCCCCCTACTATTACTACCAAGGGGTTCTAGTGGGGCGTAGGGTGGTGGAAACTACAATTCATTGGATCCCCCTCTAGTGGAGGTTTGAGGGAAACACCTGCAAAATGAAAGTTAGATGAAAAATTTCCTTGTAAAATATTATAATTTCATAGTCAATATAGGTTGTTCATTAGGTGGAATATTTGATTGTATAATTTATGTTAATCTGGGATTTTTTCCGTATAAGTAAACCTTCGATTTAAATGAGGGAGTTTTATTGCGGTTGTGTATTTATTTTGTGCACGAAGAAAATAGGAGATATTGGTTGAGAGCAAAGAGGAAATTACAACAAATTTGTTGTAGATTGTATATTTTCATTTGGATGGATAATATAAAAGTAAGAACTAGTTTTTTCTCTATGGACATAGCCAAAATTTGGTGAATCACATATATTTGTGTCTCTTTTGTTTTATGCTTTTATGTGTTTGTTTTTCCACAAAATTTTATAACACTTTCTTTGTCCCATTTAGTAGGGATAAGAACCTTTAGGATCCTTTGGTAAAGACATGAAATAAATAAATTGAGAGAAAATAATTCCCAGCTAAAATATAAATAGAAGAAAATGATATTGATACCTTCATTAGAAATTAATATGTTACTTGTGTGTGATATTACAAAATAAGAACTAATTCTCTACACCAATTATGTTTTAATGAATCAAAGTGATTTGGTGAAGTCACTGGCTAGTTCTTTGTGACAAAATTTTGAAATCAGGGAACCCTACATGAACATGCATTACTATGGATAAAAATTCCCCTTATCTAAGAATCAAATAAAAACATTGAGATTGAAAATTCATTGATAACTACTTGTGTTGTGATTCAAGTATATTTCCTGTGAATCTGAAAAGTATTAAACACCATTCCTATACAAAAACTTGTACAAAAATAATAGAAAAAATCTCTCCACAAATGTTTTTCTCCATATTCCCATCATGTCATCCTCCCTTTCCAAGATCCTTCAACTTGTTTATTCATCAATTTCTCAGGTGTATTTCCATTGATTGTGTGACTTTGTCGATGCTCACTGTTGGTGAGGCTATTAAACTTTCCAATCTTCCCCACTTTCTTATAGTGTGATGTTATTTTTCATCCTCCTTTCCCTTTCTTCCTCTAGTCAGTCTCGAAATTAGTCTTATGCTTTGACTATTCATAACAATGTTAGGAGTTTCGAATAACCTCTTCTAGAATCTTGGGTTCATCAAATTATATTATCTCAACATTATTGTGGAAACCCATTGACATACCTTTGGATCTCAGTCCTCTCATCGTTGATGTAAAGTAAATACCTTAGTAGTTGCATGCATTTTTTGATCTACTCCTCAACTGTCATATTTTACATTTTATGTTCATAGAATTCCTTGTATGTGTTGTCATAATATTTAAAAATATGGATTAGAAGGAAAAGTTATGTGATTTTCAAATATCATCTTACTTTTCCTGAAATAAGGTGATATTGAGAATATCACCTTACTATCCTTAAAATTGTTTTCACCAATTTCTGGCTATAAAATTTTGTCCTAAGTTTGCCTAAATGATTGGTTGCCCAAAATGATTATAACAACTGAATGTAAATAATATCTATTAAAATTATAAATATTGAATTATAATTTATAATTTATATTTATTAATATATTTGAAATACTGTTTGATTAATAAATACTTGTATTTCAAAAAAACTAAAATAATTATTCATCCATATGAATATATGTGGACAATACTAAAAGTATTATTTTCTATTAATTCCTCACCTTATCTTGTGGACTATTCCACATGTAAGCTCATGATGTAATTTTTCTCATGTGTTCCTTTTAAGCTGCATATTATTACAGGCTTCTACAGGGCTCTCTCTCTTTTGCTTTTATGTTTTGGAATCATTCATGCATCGCACATGACTATCCGCAAGGTCAAACACTTGTTCTCACCAAAGAATTGAATATGTGTGTGGGCCAATGTCTAAAAAATATCTTGGAGGCCATACTTATAATGTGACCTTCATTGATTATCATTCTAGAAAGACTCATGCTAAGGGAATTACATATGATAAATCATATGTAACGTAAGTACTTCACTTGGAAGTACTTTCAAAAATTTCTCCATGTCAGCTCGTTCTCTCTCACACCTTTGATGTTCCTGGATTCCTCACAACATATATTAGCTTTCCCCTTCAAGATGAATACAACCACCTGAGAATTCATGTTCTAAAAGTAGTCATGTAATCTAAAGTATTTCTTCATTCCCAAGAGCCAAGCCTTTTCATCCTCTACTTCCTTTAATTCTCCCTCAAAGGTAGGTGTTTTTTCTTTATTCAATTATTGTTGCACACAAATCACCCTACTCTTCCTTTGATTATAATGTCTCCTATATGCATGTTTTGATCACCTATCAAGTAATCTCATTTCTCTTTTTGGTGTGTTGAGTAGAATTTTTCCTCCTTCTACATGTCTATGCCTCTTTATCGATTAGTTTTCCTCTACCTTATAGTTATCTAAATCATGATTTTGGATCTTTGGTGAACTATCCTTAGGTCTATACTTGTCCCGATGTCTCTATCTTTGAAAGGATGATAGACTCTACAACAATATGGCACTTACTTTGCCTTGCTCTCTAAGAATATTTTCATTATCTCCATTTCAACATCTTGTCTCATGTCTTAGGCTTCTAAGGGCTTCCATCAATTAGGGGCTGTCGTCTTCTTTCATCTTCCCAATTGACACTTCTTTAGGGTTTTGTTGGGTTTTTCTTACACTGTAATATTCAAATTTGTTGCTCATTCTTTATTTTTCTTACTATATCTTGATGCCTATCGATATCATCTTACACACACATAGATGTTTGCTAAGTAAAAAGGAAAAAAATAACGTAGATTCTCATTACTTTGGTCGATATATATTTGAAACAAAAAAATTTCAGTTAGCACATAAATAATATTTTATCAATAGTTCCATAATACCATAGATTTTAGAAATTTTGCTTTAAACAACATCGTAAAACTGTTAATATAAAGGAAATCTAGTAGATCGTGCATATTAAGAATTCATCTAGAGTATCCATGTGATCCTCTTCAAGACTAGTGCTTGAACCTAGAACTCAGATACAACTCTTTAACACACCTCCCTACCACCTGTAATCCTCACTATTCTAGAAAGGGAAGTTACTATACTAACATAATATCAAAGGTACACTTATGGAAATGGGCTTAGAAATTTCTTGTCTCTTCAAAATTCCTCAAAAAATTAAATTGATAGTATCATTCATTCATCTCATCAAAAATTTTCCAATGATATAATTATTTCCTCAATTAGATTCGGGGATTGAAATTGTTAAAAATATTCAACTGTGGTAAAATCCACTTTGGAATACTTATTTGATGGAGATGATCATGACATTGAGTTCCTATTTTTGAGAGGACCAAAATCGACCTAAATATCACCTCTTTCGGACTAGCGGAAGTTGGTTTTTGATTTTATGCACCCACTCAGGGATATTGGATCAGGTAAACTTTACTCTTATGCAAACTTGGAGCAGTCAACCTCAACATCAAATGGAAATTTTTTGGACACCTCTAGATCCCTATAAATATAAATGACCTACAATCTCATTTGATCATCACAACATCAACCATTTTCTTCTCTTCTATCTGATTTGGTTCGGTATATTGGAGAAGCAAAAGGTTGTATAGAGGTTTGAAGTCTTAGATTTAAAGCACACACAAAATGAGTGTTTTGGTTCTAGACATGAGCATAGCATTGGGAAATTTCATCCCTTGACACAGGTATGCTATGGGCAAGACAACATCTAGGAAGTTGTAATCACTCACATCCTAACTTGAATGGAGAATCTAAGAGTTTGACTACAATTGACCATCCTTCGAAGTTTTTTGAAGTTTTTTGAAGTCTAAATAAAGTTATCTCAAATATTTTTTGCCACTATAAACTGGCTTCTAAAGTTTTTGGGTTGTATTATTCATCCTATTTTATTGGCCTCATTGGACTCTTTGCTGAACTTTTTTATGACAATCTAATAAAAGAAGAATTTGAAAGGGTTTTCCCCTGGTCTTTGACCAAATCTAGTGTCCGTTGTTGATGTTCTGATTGTCTTGTTTTCCATTGCATATATTGTTCTATCTTCAATTACTATTGATGAATGGAAATACTAATTGTAATTTGATATATTACTAATTTAAGTTTAGAATTGGGCTAAAGTAATTGATACAACACAGGACAATCTAAAAATTAACATGGTATCAGAGCTAAGGTGAAGGACAAGCCCAAAAGAAGACAAGCCTTGAAGCACACATTTTTGGAAAGTTGAAGAACCAATCTAGTCTAAGTCAAGATGACTTCCTTCTTCAAGAGTGACTAGAATAGGGGTGACTCATCTAATTTTGTTGCATGGAAAGTTAGGTTAAATATCATTGCTAATAACAATGATGTTTTGGACTACATTCAAGGAAAGGTACCTGACCCTCCAAAGAGTGCATTCGCTGCTGCTAAGAACAAACACAAGAAAGGTGAGTTGAAAGAAAAACAAATGATAGTTTATGGTTTACAAGATAATCTACTTGAATATGTTGTAAACTTGAGTAGGTCTAAAGACATGTATGATAAGGTAGTTGACATATTTGAGATGACCAATTTGAATGAAATCCTCACCTTGAAATATCAACTCAAAGACACCATGATGAATAAAGGAGATTCCATACAATCCTTCATAATGATGATCTCTTGTGTTATGGATTAATTTCTAAGAGTTTGAGAAGCTTTGATGTATAGGGAACTGGTGGTTGTGACTCTAGAAGATCTCCCGTCTATTTGGGAAACATTTAACACTACTATAAGAAACAAAAAAGTCCTCCCTTCATTTGATGAAATTGTTGGAAAGCTCATTCAGGAAGAGTCAAGGATGATAGGAAGAGGAAGAATTCAAAAGCACGAAGAACGAGAACCTGCTACATACATCGCCCATGACAAGAAGAAGAAGAAAGGGAAAGGAGGTCCATCAAATTCAAGAAAGCCTCCTCCTCAAAATTCTGGTGGAAGAAAGGAATACAGGAATGTTGAATGCTACATATGTGATAAGAAAGGGCACTATGCTCAATATTGCCTCGAGAAGAATAATGGACAACTATTAGGGAAATTTTGAGGTCTAAAATGGGGCTCCTAAGGAAATTATAAAATAATAGTGGAAATAATAAAATAAGATTAGATTACATCACCAAATTTTAGAGGGAAAAAAGAAAAAACTATTTTTTGAAATCATATTTTCAACTTATCTCCCCATGGGTTTACTCAAATTTCAAGTGGAAACACTTGTTGGATGAAAAATTCGATTCCTCATCCAAGGAGTACCCATTTTGCATACTTTCGATAGACCCTACTACAAGAAAAATGAAAAATACATGAAAAATGTGATTGCAATCACGTTTTTTCATGTATTTCTCGTTTTTCGTGTAGAAAGGTCCATTAAAAGTATGCAACATGGGTACTCCTTGGATGAGGAATTAATTTTTTCATCTAATGAGTCCTCCCATTTGAAATTTGAGTAAATCCTTATGGAGATAAATTAAATGTACACGTTGAAAACCTAGTTTTGTTATTTTCTTATTTTTTAATATTTTAACTTTTTTGCTCCAAAAATGGTCAATCATCCCCCATGCTTGACATCATCATATTGAATCCTATTGGTTGTTATAAATTTTATTTTGGTTGTAAAGTTTTCTTCAGGGGCCCATTTTAGACCTCAAAAGTCCCCTAATGGATATAATACTAAAAGCAACAACAACACGTTCAATGATCAAAGAAGGAGAGATGACCGAAGGAATGACTGCAATGGGAGAAATGATAGAATAACAAGAGATGCTCCAAGTGACCATGAAGAAGATCGTCCTCCACAAAAGAAGTAAAAATTCTCCAGGTATGAAACTAATGTTGTGAATCAATCTGAATATGTTCTTATTTCCACTCTTGCTAGTTCATCTCCTCTAGATTCGTATAATAGTTGGTTGGTTGATATTGGAGCTACTCATCACTTCTATGTTTACAAGGAATTTCTCTCTAACTTGGTAGAGAGGGAGTCAAATTTGAAAATCTTTCTTGGAGACAACTCCACTCATCTCGTTAAAGGTTTTGGATTCATCAAATGTCATTTCAATTCTTGGGAATCTATTTTACTACATGGTGTAATGTATGTCCTTGGGTTAAACAAGAATTTGATATCAATCTATTCCTTGGAAGAGAAAAGGATGAGGGTTTGCTTCATTAAGGGAAAATTTCTTACCTGGCCCATTGGATCACTTATGAAAGATGCATTCACTTTGGGAATGAGATATGGAGGACTCTACAAGGTCAATGGAAGTCCACTACTAGTATTGGTTCCTAATATAAATCATCGAATCAAATTATGACACTAAAGGTTGGCTCATCTTCATTATGATGCTCTTCTAAAATTGGTGAACATGGTATCATCGATTCCAAAGGTTCAAGCTCAACATGATGGAGTATGTCTGGGATGTGCTAGTTGAAAAATGGCAAGGGACCCAATCCCCTCTAGTGAAAACAAGACCACTGACATCCTCCATCTCATTCATTCCGACATATGTGGATCGATGTTCATGCACTCTATTAGTGGATATATCTACTACATCACATTCATTGATGACTTTTCAAGGAAGACATGGATATAATTTTTGAAGCATAAGGATGAAGCCCTTGAAACATTTAAGGATTTGAAAGCATCAGTTGAAAATCAAATAGGGAAGAAGATCAAAATATTCAAGTCCGATAATAGTGGAGAATACATGTCAAATGAATTCATTGACTTTTTCAAAAAGGAAGGTATCAAGAAGGAAAATATTGTGTCATATACTCCCAAATAAAATGTTCTAACTAAAAGAAAGAACACATCTATAGTATAAGCCACTCGAGGGATGCTCCATTACCAAAAGTTTCCTAAATTTATTTCGTCTGAAGCTTCACATGTTGTCGTATATGTTCAAAAGAGGGTGCCTCGTTAAGATTTGGAAAAAAAAACTCTTGAAGAAGTATTTACAAGTCTGAATCCCAACATTAGTCATATTAACATATTTGGATGTCTCGTATATTTCCATGTGCCAAAGGACAAATGAAACAAATTGCAAGCTACATGAAAAAAGGTACATTTTTAGATATTGTGAAGATTCTAAAGAAATTAGAATATATATTCCTAGTGAAAGGAAGGTTGAAATTAGCAGGGATGTTTCTTTCGATGAAGATGGCACCCTTAGAAAAGCTAGAGACCTTCCTCTACCTCCTCCTCCCAAGAAGAATGGTGATATGGATATCTTGGATGGCCTGTCCGTGCCTGAATTCAAGACTGGTGTTGCTGATGATCCCATGGAGCCCATGGATCCCTTAGATTATTATCATAGTATCCTCCTACTAGGAGGAGACAACGTTGGATCTGTGACACTCTTCAGGATGCTAATAGTCATGTTATCATTTGAAAATCGTTTAGAGAAAGGAAGAATTCATGCAGGTACTATGGATATGTTGGAGACATGAGCACTATGATTCAAAGAAAACCTTCCACATGTGAAGAAGTCGTAAAATAACAAGTTTGGAAAGATGTTATGCCCAAGGAATCTAAATGTATAATGAAGAATGATGTGTGGGATGTTATGCCATGAACAAAGGGTAAAGTTGTGGCAACTTGGAAGTGGATGGTCAAGATGAAGCATGGAATTGATGGAAGCTTTGAAAAATACAAGGTGAGGTTTGTGGCTTGAGGATTCTCCCAAAAAGAGAGAGAATATTATGATGATATATTCACACCTGGCTCTAGATACAACCATTCCTTTGATAGTTTCCCTTGTGTAAATTCATGGATGGACCCTTCATCAAATGGACGTAAAGACCACTTTCCTCCATTTCATGCTACGGGAAGAAGTATACGTTAAGAAACCATAGGGATTTGAAGTAGGAGATGGTAAGACACACGTTTGTAGATTGAAGAAGGCATTGTATGTTTTCAAGAAAGCCCCAAGAGCATGGTACACCCACATAGACATTTATTTGGTGAAGTTGGGATTCACAAGAAGAAATTTTGATCCCAACCTCTACTTCAAGGTAGTCCATGTAATAATGTTGCTCTGGTTTTATATATTGATGATCTATTCCTTACAACTAGTGAGCCTCTGATGATCGATTGTAAGAGGGAGTGTTACACAACATTATTTTCATATCCCTGTATTCCTCGTTCCCTCATCCTAAAGGACCTCTATAGTGAACCCCACATGCTTTGCCTTCATAGAGAAACTCCCATTATGTCCCTCTTCATGAGTAGATCATTTATGTTTTGCACCATTTCCCGTGAAACTTCTGTTTTTCCCAATTTACAAGACTGGCGCTAATGACCTTTGTCGCCCCCACACCGATGTATAGAGATTAGCACTATTCCCCACACTGATTCGTGTGATTGTGCTGTGTTCCAGTTGTGTCGATCCTATTATGGATATTTTTTTAAGTTAGAGCTGAAGCTTCCATCTCTAGAAGCTCCGTAACGGAAGTCTGGTAAATGGTTTGGCTGGATGGGGTCGAGGATGACAGTTTGGGCTCCCTTCCCATATAATGATGGAAGTACCTCAAGGGATAAGTACTTCTCCATGAGAATAGGATCCATCTCCCATCCATATTTGCTATATAAACCTCCCTTCTTCCTAAGCACAAGCTAGTTAGAATGTTGGCTGAGTGGGAGTATACTATTTTGATTTGACAAGCAAGCTATTACTAGTTGTAGCCATCTAGTTGTGGGTGGGAGAAGTGTGTTTGGTTTGGAGTGAAGCCTAAAGGGAAGAGTCTTTAAACTATTATTGTTTGAATCCATCATGAAGTGCTAGCAGAGGTGTGTGGGAACCTGGTCTTGTCAGAGGAAGACTGCAATGTCAAGACGAATTGTTGTAATCTCTCTTTCATATTAATATATGCAACTATCGATTGTTTTCCTACATGTTTTGTAATATTACATATTCATGTCTTGATGCTTCTAGACTCATTAAGTAGGTTAACTTGAAATTTGTCTATTATTATGTTTGTGTGTTGTTGTTGTTTACCTGTTTCAGGAGCTTGAAGAAGGAAGTGAGAGCTTGCTGGAGTGAGCAAGCAACGACATCATCAAGCAAGATAAGCAACCAAGAGGTAGGCCCTGTTGATGAATTCTAATCTAAATAAATCTTCCATAGAATGTATTTGTTGTGGCTAGACCCATTATTGGGCTAGAGGATTTGTTCGTGTCCACACTTATAGTTTTACTTCACGACAAATTGGCAACTCTGCTGGGGAGATCCCATTCTTTTGTTTGTTTGGATTTCATGATTTTGTGAGAACTTTTCCAGTTTCACGTTTTCCCTTTGGTTTTGTTTCTTTTCTCCTGCTTACTTCCCTGAGTCTAAAATTCATAGTAATAGATCTGGTCCTTATGTTGTTTTTTTTATTATTTACCTCGGTTAATCCGCTTAATCCATTGGCAGTCACACCGACCAACATGAATTGTTGAGGAATAGTCGTGCCAACCAGCCTCTGGTGCTTGTTGTCAGTTAGGCAGTCGTGTCGATGCTTGTAAGTGAAGATTAGGGCTCGACCCCAATCTTGGCCAATGTGTTCTGCTCTTGTGTTTTTGACCCCGTGAGCTATTTAGACCATCTTCTCCCTAACTAGAGAGATTCATTTAGCTTGTTTGTGTGCTTGCTTGGTTTAGTCCACCCCTTATTGTGTTAAGTCTTACCCTGTGTGAAGTTGTTTTTTATTTTTTCTTTGAATCCCTCAATCAATGTTAGTTGTCAGGTACGCTGTCATGCCAATTAGGGCATCAGTGCTAGTTGTAATACTGGTTAGTCATTTCAATCATGCCAATCAGCACTAGTTGTGAGTTAGGTAGTCGCGCTGGTCTCAGGGGTAAGGAAAAAATCAGAATTTCTCCCATTCCAGCGCTAGTGTGTCTTGAACCTTAGACTCTCTTCTTCCACCCAAAAGTAACTAGGATGTTTTGTTTGGTTCATTTTCAATTGAATGAGTGAAAGAGTCTCATTTGTTCTCTTATTTTGAGTGTCCCTTTTCTCTTTCCAAGAATAGATTACATTGCTTGGTTTCTCGATTGAAGCATTTATGTGTTTGGTTGGTTCGATTCAGGGAAGAAGTTGCTTTTAGTTTCATTTATCATGCTTTGGATTTGATTGATGCTTGTTTGTTCGGAATTGTGAAAATTTTCATTAAATTCCTTTATGTGAAAGATTCATTGAACAATGTTCTAGTTTACTTAAGAGAAAATATTGCATTAGTAGCGTCATTGAGAAGCTAGAATTGCATCGTCATAAGCATAGGAAATGAAATGAAACTTCTTTTGTTGTTAAGGGAAGATTAAATGCATTTAGTAGATTTATTAGTGAAATATTTCATTCTTTGATTGTTGCATTGATTTTTTGTTCCTTATCTCACAATTAGTGTTAACTTTTAATGAAGACAAAGATCTCTTTTCTCATATAGCTGCATGTAGAATTTTTTTCAGATGATAGCGGTAGGGCCTCGTAATTGAAACCTAATTCAAGATCAAGCATTAAAATTTATTGAATTGACCTAAGGAAGCACTGAAACTTAATGCTCACATTTAGTGTTCTAGGCTAGAGACGTCTTCGGACGTCTTTAAACCTAGCAGCTGTCATTCGCTTCGGCATTAGACAATACTAGTATGGATTTTTTCTCCCCTTATCATCACTTATATAACGGGAGACCCCTCTAGGCTGAAATCCTTTATCCATAGGAAGTTGAGTCGACCACTTTGCAAACATGATACACCGAACACAA
This sequence comes from Pinus tabuliformis, assembly GCA_031772625.1. Classification (NCBI taxonomy): domain Eukaryota; kingdom Viridiplantae; phylum Streptophyta; class Pinopsida; order Pinales; family Pinaceae; genus Pinus; species Pinus tabuliformis. The sequence goes on from CM062819.1 coordinate 725,068,175, forward strand.
CATTTGGGGAGATTTCCTGTTTGTACTTCTCGGTTCGTCGGGAGGTATTCTGCAGTTCATGCTTGCCTACTAATCTTGTTTACCTAGATCATCCTGAGTAGTCATTTGATCTTTTTGACTCATTAAACTTAAAATATCATTCAAGCTCTTGTACTTTTGAGCTCGTTTCCAATCAAAAGTGATAAAGTCACCTTTTGTCCTTTTCTCAACTCTTAAAATATGAAAAGGCAAAGTTTTGTTTCAATGTCTTAAAATTAACTTCCCACGAAATATTCCTAGTAAAAGTTATCTTCCTTAGTAATTGTTTAGAGTAAATTCCAATGGAAACATTTCTAGAGTCTACTAGTCAAGGGTTCCCCTCGGGTGGGAATCCTTGTCCTTTTCCTTCTTTTGGTAATGCTGGTGCTCCTTATATGGAAATGTTGTCCCTCGCAAGGTTAACCATTGGTTTGACTGTCCAGTTATTTTCGACCTCGGTGGTCCCGAGTGTCCCGACTACTATCCGAACATCTTATTCATTTGAATCACATCATGATGATTCTATGGTTGACCCCTTGCCTTCTTCCCCCATTTCTTCACCCTCCTCTTCTACTTCACCTGGTGAAAGTTTCAAATCTAGTAACTAGGAGGCTAAGAAGAAGAATAAGATGATGAAGAAGAAGAAGTCAGATAAGCAAAAGGCCAACCATGTAGTTGTTACTCTAAATGCACCTCTTGTAGACAAACCTTATGATCCTTCGCGGAAGTTAAAATTCCCTTGCAGCTTGTGTAAGCATGACCATCTCCTTTTAGACTTCCCTAGAATTCCCAGAGTCTTAGAGGTATGGTCTCAAAATTTGGATCAACCATCCCCATTGGCCTCTAGAGATCATGTTGATGCTACATCCTCAGTTAGCGATGGTAAGAATAAAGGGAAGATTAGATTCCCTTGTAAGTTATTTGAAGAAGAGAATCTTCTTCACCTTTGTCCTCTTATGAATAAAACTTCCAAAGTTTTGGAAAATCTTACACCTCCTCAACCCCATCCTCCTATTGGTTATCAGAGGCTTTATTCTGACCCTCTCCTTGTGAGTAAAGAGATGGACATGGATTCATCTCTTTCCCATCCTACTCTGCCTAATCAAGACTCTCTTGTGTCTATTCCTGGCCAACCATTAGTCGAAAAGAGTGTCTACTTGGCTCTGCCTTTATTTCATCACTCTGTTCTGAAAGAGAGTGGTGATCATACTGCTCATGTTCTTCTTGTCTCCTCAGATTCTCATGAATCAAAGAGTGATCCTCCCATCCTAGTTGTTTAGGAGAGTCCTTCTCCTATTCCTGCGCAACATGGGGGAAATCATATGATACCCCCACCAAGTAGTTCAGTCGTTTCTTTCGATTGGGGTCCATTAACTGCTTTCCGCCTCCCATATTATGTGCCTTTCCAGATCATAGTACAAGCCTATAATACGGTAGTACTTGGCACTATATCAGATGAAGGTGCATTTGTTAGCATCATGTCTTCTACTACTTGGCAAGGTTTGGGCTCCCCACAGCTTGTGCCTATCACCCATAATCGGTTGGCTTTCAACGAAGGAACTAGTTGACCCTTAGGGATCCTTCCAAAGTTTCCTATTACTTTGGGAGGAAATACCATCTATATAAACATGATGGTAGTCCAAGGTCCATTAGATTTCAATCTTCTCTTTGGATGCGACTATGTTTATGTCGTGGGAGCTCTTGTTTCTTCGCTTTTTTGTTTGGTCTGTTTTCGGCATGAAGGGAGAATACTGACCATTGATCAATTGGTGTTCATTGGTCACCGAGAACCTCATTTGAACCATTATCCCCTATCGGGTTTTGTTTGCAAGCAATACCTTCCCTGTCACAGGTCAATTATGTGGCTACCTGTTTCATCTCTGCATCTGTTGATGATCACACAGATGGTATAGTACATTATGTAATGGGGGCATTGGAACCTGATTTGTTTTTGGTATCAAATGACATTTATTCCTCCTAGAGTCTAGTTCTTCCATCTAGTGAAGACCTCTTGGGAGCCATGTTCTCGTATGGGCTATGAACATATCATTAAGGATAGTTCTTTTTCTTGTGTCAACCCAGTTAAAAATGAAACAAAATTGTAAGGATAGTTGTTGGTCTTGTGTTGACCGCGTTAAAAATTAAAACAAAAGGTGTGAGCATAGTTCCTTGCCATGTGTCAAGCTCATTAAAAAATGAATCAAGGAGTCTGAGGATATTTTTTTTACTATGTCAACCTCGTTTAAAAATGAAACAACTCCCTTTTCCAAATCTAGTCTTTGATTAAGATCTCGTAAAATCCCAGTCAAGTCTTTCCAAGATCTCGAAAGATAACCTTCATTCCATCCACCTAGTTGACTGAAATAAACCTCGGGGGACGTGTACCTCATTTGATTCATTATGTTGGGGGTGTGTAAACTTATAGAAAACATATTTTTTCATTTCAAGCTTGTATAAACATGAAACCAAATCCAAGCAGAGTTATCCATGGTTCAAGCTTGCATAAAAATGAACCCATGCTCGATTTACATCTCTTGATTGCCATTTTTATCAACGAATTTCTGCTAGATGAGCCTTGGTTGTTTCATTCAATTACCACCATCTCTTTTGCCAATCATATGTTTTCACTTGGTTTTTTTTCCTCTCCCGAGGAATCGCAACGATGAGTGGTTTTGTTAGCCAGCCTCTTGACCATTACATGTTTTGAGCACTTCCTGCATTGTCGGAACTAGTTGCCACCCTTCATACGACTCATTCCTCTAGGCTAAGTCACCTTTGAGCTCTTTTATGACTCATAAAATATGAAAAGATTGCTAAGTATTCTTCCATTTTTGACTAGTTAAGGAGAACAAAAATGGGGAGTCCGTGTTCAACTCTTTTCTAACCCTTTAAAAACAAAAATATGGTTGAGCCCTTATTGTTTCGAACTCGTTAATGGATGCAAAACATCATGTGCCCATTATAAGTTTACTCCTTTTTCATTCTAGGAGGCACTATTTACGAAAATATACTCCTTGACTGAAATGGTCAAGTGGTTCTCTCTAGTATTGTTTTCTACCTTTTCGGATTCGAGAGACACAAATGTACGAAAAGGACTGTGTGGAGTTTTCCTTTACATGTCTTTTTCAAACTCCCTAAACATGAAAAAGATACTGAGTTACACCTTTGTTGGACTCATTAAACTATTAAATGACATCGGATACATCACCATGATGAACATGAGCTTCTTCTCCCTAGGGCTCGTTAAACTTAATAGATCAGATTCGTCTGAAGGATGAACTTATAGTGCAAGAATATGTTATCCCCTTCAAGCTTGCGATTAAAAAATAATTTGGGTACTCACTAGAAATGGTGCGGGAAAAATTTGGAAATCTATCAGTCATGTTGGTAGCTCACTCTTGAACATGACACTCTTTGCTTCATGTCGGTTTGGCACATCCTCCTTTACATCATTGACCTTCCTGGGTTTGGAGCGTTGATTTTTACCTTCCATATGATCTCTGCTATGTCACCATGACCACCAATCCTATGGATCCAAAAGCTTCCAAACTTCTAGTTGTGTATTCAATATGTTCAAGAGTTAACCCTTCCACAGTTACACTTACCTTTGTTTCTCTGTATTACCTAAAATCATTTTTCATCCTCTCATCTCACATCGATGATGTGGGATCAATTATTACCCTCCTTCAACATGGTCACTTTTTGTCGACATCAGCTCATTATCCAGGAAGTTGATTGAGGGACTCCCTTCCAGTACCTTAGAGCTTGCATGCCTCAATGGGAATTTCTTCGCACTCGATGAAAAGTTCACATCATTGGCTTTCAATCGAGTGATTTTGCAGATGTTCGACTTCAGTTCCTCTATTCACATTCCATGGATTGTGCTGATAGTACCTTGAGGGCCATTATCATTATTGGTGGTTTCTCTCGTGCTTGTTAACAGTTCACATCATTGACTGGTAATCAAGCAACGTTATAGCATGTTTGATGTCAACACATCAATTCACATGCTAGGATTTGTACTTTGATCGGGTCGTGTTGGAGCATAAGAACCTGGACTCAGATAGCAAAAGTCCAAGTTGCGAAGTGGTGTAACATGGTTATGATGATATGCATGTCTATATTAGATGGCTGGCTATGACCAGACCATGATTTATCATTTGTGATCCTTCTCATTATTAGATGGTTGTGACCATACCTTCGTTTCATTATGATTCTCTTTGACGGATGGCTGCAGCCATGCCTAGATCCATTTACATGATCATTCTCTAGATGTCTGCGTCCATGCCATAATTCATGTATCATTTGACAAAGATCTTAGTTTATTTATATGTATCTGTACTTGTTTGTAGGTTCTCCAATGGCAGACCGATTCCCTGCATTTATTTATAAAGCATTTCATCCTTGGCTCTGACTTGGCCTTCATGCTTTAGGGGGCATCTGTTACATAGGATTTTGTCACTGTCCCTATACTCCATGTTCCTTGATCCTGGAGGCCCTCTAAAGTGAACACCGCATGCTTTGCCTTCATGGAGAAACTCCCATTATGTCCCTCTTCATGAGCAGATCATTTCCCTTTTGCACCATTTCTCCTGAAAATTTTGTTTTTCCCAATTTACAAGACCGATGCTAATGGCCTTTGTCGCCATCGTGTCGATGTGCAGAGATTAACACTATTCCCTGCACTGATTGGTGTGACTAAGAAGTGTTCCAGTCACGTTGGTCCTGTTATGGAATGTTTTTTAAATTAGAGTTGAAGCTTCCATCTCTAGAAGCTCCGTAACGGAAGTCTGGTAAATGGTTTGGCTGGATGGGGTCGAGGATGGAAGTTTGGAGTCCTTTCCCCTATAATGATGGAACTACCTCAAGGGATAAGTCCTTCTCACATGAGAAGAGGATCCATCTCCCATCCATATTTCCTATATAAACCTTCGTTCTTCCCAAGCACAAGCTAGTTAGAGTGTTGGCTGAGTGTGAGTATACTATTTTGATTTGACAAGAAAACTATTACTAGCTATAGCCATCTAGTTGTGTGAGGGAAAAGTGTGTTTGGTTTGGAGTGAAGCCTAAAGGAAAGAGTCTTTAAACTATTTTTGTTTGAAGCCATCATGAAGTGCTAGCAGAGGTGTGTGGGAACCTGGTCTTGTTAGTGGAAGACTGCGACGTCAAGACGAATGGTTGTAATCTCTCTCTGATATTAATATATGCAACTATCGATTGATTTCCTACATGCTTTGTAATTTTACATATTCATGTCTTGATGCTTATTGACTCATTAAGCAGGTTGAATCTCAATTTGTCTGTTACTATGTTTGTGTGTTGTTGTTGTTTATTTGTTTCGGGATCTTGAAGAAGGAAGTGAGAGATTGCTGGAGCGAGCAAGCAAGGAAATCATCAAGCATGATAAACAACCAAGAGGTAGGCCCTCTTGATTGATTCTAATCTAAGGAAATCTTCCATAGAATGTATCTATTGTGGGTAGACCCATTATTGGGCTAGAGGAATTCATTCGTGTTTGCACTTATAATTTTACTTCACCAAAGGGAGCTATCCTATGAATTTGAGATGAAGGACGTTGGACTCATGCACTATTTTCTAGGCCTTCAGGTGTGGTGAAGGCTCAGTGAGATTTTCCTTTCACAAGGAAAAAATGTTGTGAAGTTGTTCGGAATATTTGGAATGATAGAATGCAAGTCCCTACCCACACCAATGGAAATGAACTTCAAGAAGTCATGTGGGGAAGTTGCAACACCCAAGTTGGTGAATCCATCAAAACATAGACAATTGATTAGGGCTATGATGTTCCTTTTGAAAATCCATCCATACATATGCTATGTAGTGAACATGATTATTCAATTCATGACTAAGCCTACCCATGCACACTAGACCACTGCCAAAAATGTTTTGAGATATTTGTAGGGGATGATTAAACTTCATCTGAGATACTCTATCAGGGATGTTTGACTTCATGGATACACCAATGTTGATAGGGAGGTAAATGTTAGCGACAAAAAGAGTATGTCTAGGTGTTGTTTTAGTCTTGGATTTTCCATGATATCCTCGATGAGACGGAAACATAAATCTGCAGCATTTAATACTACAAAGGCATAGTATATTGTAGTTAGCATGGCTAGTTGCCAAGCTGTTTGGTTGAGGAAGCTCTTAGGAGAGCTATTTGAGGTGGTCCTAGACACTGCAGTTGTATATTCTAAAATGAAAGTGGGATTCGTCTGGAAGAGAATATCATGCTTCATGACAACTCCAAGAACATATATATCTGATACAACTTCATTCGTGATATGGTATAGAGAGGAGTAATTTGAATCCATCACATATAGATGAGAAGATTGTAGATATTCTCACCAAGGATTTTCCGAAACGGAAGTTCTTGGGCTTCAGAGAGAAACTTGGACTGATGGATGTGACCCCTCCTAATAAGGGGGACCACTGATTGAGGACACTGAGCCATACTCTTCCCCCATATTTGAGCTTATAGGGTGAAGAATTGAGATAGAGGGCTCCCGGGGTTGAGGGAATTGTAGACAATAGTGTATCACCCCTATCTATTACCCATAGGGTTGGAGTAGTAGCTCACCCTATCTTGGTCTTCGGAGAGTATACCCCAGTTGGCATCATACCCACAAGTTGGGATTGTTGGGATTATCTCCCCCCATATGGCGAATAGGTGAGGAGGCTTGGGGGGATGAGATCCTTACCTTTGGTAAGTTGGGTATCTCACCTAAGATAGTATTATGATGTAGGTGTAATACCACATGACTCTTAAGGGTCATTTCTGGGAAGATCAATCAACAATAGGATGGGTTGAATAGTAGATCCCCTAAATCACTTATTGATCGATATGGGTTGAATTATACCTAACACATGATATTCTAGGTAGTAGCTCGATGACATATTTTCGGGAAGTAGCCCAATGACACCTATTTATGGGTAGTAGCCCGATGACACATATTTCTGGGTAGTAGCTTGATGACATATTTCCGGGTAGTAGCCCGATGACATATTTTTAGGTAGTAGCCTAATGAAATATTTTTGGATAGTAGCCCATTGAAACATATTTCCAGGTAGTAGCCCAATGACAGATATTTCCGGGTAGTAGCCCAATGATAGATGTTTTTAGGTAGTAACCCACTGATAGAGATTATGGGTTGTAGCTTGATGGAAAAAGGTTTGTAGCTTTTTCTCCCCATGATCTTCTTCTTTAGATTTGAGAATGGTTTAGTAGACAGAGTTGAGAAGATTCGTACACATGATGACAGGATCATAAATTGATTGATGGAAAGGTTTTAGAGGTGGAATTCTCCCTAGTTGAGAGGGAGTGTTAAAAATATGCAACTGTGGTCAAATTCCACTTTGTCCTACTCATTTGATGAATATGATGACGGAATTGAGTTCCTCTTTTTGAGAGGAGCAAAATTGACCTAAATATCACCTCATTCGGACTAGCAGAAGTTGGTTTTTGATTTTGTGCACCCACTCATGCATATTGGATAAGGTTGGCTTCACTCTCATGCACACTTGGATAGACGGGACTCAAAATCAAATGGACATTGTTGGACACAACTAGAAGGATCTAAATACAAGTGGCATAGAAGCTCTTTTCATCATCACAACATCAAGCATCTTCTTCTCTTATATCTTATTTGGTTCAGTACATTGGCGAAGTAAAAGGGCATATAGATGTCCAAAGTCTTAGAACCAAAGCTGGCACAAAACACTAGGAAATTTCATCCCTCGATGCAGGCATGTTATGGGCAAGAAAACGTCTAAGAATATATAGTCACTTGCGTGCTAAATTGAAGGGAGTGTCCAGGGTTTTGACTACAGTTGACCATCCTCCAAATTTTTCTAAATATGTCTGAAGTTTGAATCAAGTTATCTCTAATATATTTTTCTACTATAAACTAGTTTATGAAGTTGTTGGGTTGTATTAATGATCATATTGTATTTGTCTCACTGTACTCTTTACTATAATTTTTATGACAATCTAATAGAAGAATAATTTTGAAGGCTTTTCTCCCTTGTGAGACTTTTCCCTTGTCTTTTACCAAATCTGGTGTCTCTTGTTGATGTGTTGATTGTCTTCTTTATCATTGCATATATTATTTTATCTTCAATTACTGTTGATGAATGGAAAGACTAATTGTAATTGGAAATATTGCTAATTGAAGTTTGGAATTGGGATAAATTAATTGATAGAACATAAAACAATATGAAAACTAACAAAAATATGTAGCCATTCAAAGCTTAGCCTACTAGACAATGCCACCTCATTATGTCCTATCATGTGGCACTGCATGGGAATCTAGGTCATTTACCCCACGATAGCTATTAACCCATTCATGGCTAGTCAATACTCACAAGGTCCCCACTTCATAGTGGTTATTACATAAATTCTCATACACCAGATAAGAGTCACATAGGCCTATCTATACCACCTCACCCTAGAATTAAAACCGTAGGGATTTCCATCACAACACCCATTGAAACCATAGGGTAATAACCTCTAAGGTTACATGGGACCCCACTCTACCATGCTTCTACATTAATATATCAGTTTTCTTTCCAATCCAATGCTATGAGTTTTTTCCTCCATTTTGGACCCCTCCTCCCACACATTGCATTGTATTCCCTCATGGCCATGAGCTTACGCTCCACCACAGACACATCCCCTTGGAGTAAATTCTCGCCATGATTTCACTAAATTCCATAGGTAATCATTGATGTAAGAGTGTGAGGGTGATCTCGTGATTTCTACTTGTCGGGGTGATTTTATGATCTCTAATCATCAAGGTGACATCATAGGTTGTAAATGTCAGGGTAACTTGGCTTGGTCCCACTAGACCTCCAACCCTTTTCAAATTATGTTTTTCACATTGTAGAGAGATTTTGAAGTATTCCATTCATCATAAGGGGTTACAGATGAACAAATTGAAAACACGACATTGTCTCTAGTATAAAATCCTAGAAGTTATGAATGGGCCTCCATTCGAAATATCCAAGGAAACTATTCTTCTGTCACTTAATGGCATTGATGCTCCCACAACATCGAATGAATAAGAGATCTTCTTCCCATGTGCCCTTGGTCATGGAACCTAGCCATATGGCTTGGTAGGGAGACCACTCTTTAACCCCCATAAAATGAATTTCAACCCTCATTTTCAGCACTTAGTTATAGTACACACACAATGAGCATGCAAGGTTCAATGCCTAACTTCCTTTGAGTCTTATGGATTTCAACTCACATGCGTTTAGCAAAACCAAATATTTTATAAGTATATAAAATAGATCCTCTCTCAGGTCCCCCATAGGCACAGCATGTGAATATGTTGGTGGCCCATATAACTATATCTCCTAAGATTTCATGGAGAATCAACCCAACCTTTATTCTTGTATGAAAATGCTTATATAGGTTTGTAGTTGCATATAGTTATATATGCCCTATATTATTCCTTCTGATCTTTTTGCAAAGCCTCATCCCATCACACCTTCCCTATGGCATATATATATATATATATATATATATATATATATATATATATATATATATATATATATATATATATATATAGAGAGAGAGAGAGAGAGAGAGAGAGAGAGAGAGAGAGAGAGATTTAAGTCCTATTGGCCGAATTGTTTTAATATAGGCATTCCATTTCCTTTAACATAGATTGTCTTTATTTCCATACGCAATCATTTAGAAAAATATGTCAGCTCAAAATAAACATAGTAATAAACCCATTCCTTATAAAAATATTTTAGGAATTAACCTCTCATTGACATATAGTAAAAGGGGCATTCTGTATTGTGATTTAGAACAATTCATCAGCCATTAAAACCACAATAAATTCTATATTTACTAAATAGAAAAATTAATGCATTTAGCTTATAGATGCATTAGAAAAATTCATAAAAGGAACAATAATATTTCAATAATTTCATTCAATAAGTTCATGCACTAGAACTACACAACAATGCAACATGATTCAGAGCCAAACATTAAATTTCAAAAGGAAATCATCTACTTCAAAGCTCTTAGTTAATTACATGCAAACACAATAAATCCAATGGCGAAATTGATAGTGGTACTTCAATTTTCCACCCAGTGATAGACCTACTAAGAAAAAATCACTTATTTTTAGTTGATTTAGTAGGAAGCCATATTCATTCCATAGAGGATAGGAACTACATATGACATTTGACGATTTATCAATTATTCAAGCACAACATAATTCACAATAATGGGTGGTTTATTATCTATGTCAAGCACTTTAAGAGTGGTTTAACAAGCTACAACAAGAACCTTGGGCTTTAAGTCAACTCTCTCTTAGCAAGAACCTTTCTACATCTCATTTAGCAACCCTAGCTAGCACACTAAGTGCTTTCTCAACCAGTGCTTGGAAAGCACTCATTCTCATTTCCTCTTAATCCTCCTACACTCTAATCACAATTTCCTCTTTTAGGGAATCCCAATCCCTCATCTCATGTATATTTATGTATTTCCTTATGAGCTTCACCAAGAAGAGGTCCAACCCCATAATTACTATGAAAATTCCTCTTTATAATTTCTCAAGGGTGCCTCTTCATGCTCCTCTTGGACTCTTCCTCTTATTTTTCTTACTATTTGCACCATAAAATTAATTATTGGTCACAGCGAACCCTACCTGAGTTTATCTTTCCTCTCCCCTCTTATATCATGTATATGTGGTCCCACTCTTCAGGACATTACATTAAAATATACTCATAATTTAGATAATTTTCACATTACCAAAAATTTTGGGAAAATGTATCAAGGGTGTCACAGTTGTGCCCTGCCTTACAACTATAGGATGGTGATTTAAAGCTTCATCTCCTCTTCCATATTGTGACATGTTTTTAAATATGTGGAGGTATTATGGACCCAATAATTGGTAGCCTCTTCATCCATTTGGTAAGGAAATGTGGGCAATTGAAAGTGTTTATCCAGCTGCATGTGCCCTAGAGCATGTCTTTGATGCTATAAATTGAGTAGCTCATAGAGAGTCATGTTAAAATATTATATTGGAGAATCCTTGGTTTATTCCTCATATGTGGTTCCTTTATGATCTAACATGAAAATTTTCCACCCGAATGGATTAAAATTGTAGGTGTACATGATGAGATGGCTCTTATTCCCTTGATGAAGGCACACTAGGAAGGAAGAGAACAACTAAAGGTGTGAAACTATTGAACCATGATTATGTGAATATATATATATCTTTGAATAGATGGATGGCTTCCTTTATACTCCTTGACTTTGAGAAGTGACATTTTTAGATCGCACACTCTTATACCAATTGATATACATGCATATTTTAAAATTATTATTCATACATGACACAATGAAACAATAGAGAATAAACAACAAGATCAAGAAAATAATACCACTGGTTTATTGGGTAAGGTAGAGGTTGCCTTTTATAAAACAAAAGTTTTGCATGAAAAAAAAAACAAATATTTAGATATTGTATTCTTCTTCTAAGATCCCAACTAGTTTACATGAGAAAAAAAAAAACACATATTTTAAAAATGTCAAATACATTATTATATGTTTCCTTTCACATTTTAATTTTTCTCTGAAGGGGTACACCTTGCTTGATTTCCCAAGTGTATCAGGACAATGTTCCAACCTACTTATGAATTTAACACCAACGCACTTAATGAAATTAGGCCAGAGAGCTTATGTGAAGATCAACCATTGAGTCTAGCTGAGATGAAATTTAGCTAGTTGTCATATTGCTAGGGACAAAGAGATTAAAAAACCATGGGGATCTTGAGGCTCAACTATATGTGATAAAAATGGTATCTTGATATGAAATTGTATCATAAAATTATTTACAAATATTATGATATATCATTAAAGTGGAACCATGTCTAGATAAGAGGGTGGATCCCCTATTCAATAATTAAATAATAGGTAAGGGATAGGTGTCCTTGGAGGAGATCTTCGAAGGATATCTATAAGGCTTGTAAAATACCTGGAACTCTCAGAAGCCATAAGACTATAAAATATTCATGTATGTCCAAGTAAGGCACTATAGAAGGTGGTGGAACACCCTAAGGGATTGCAAGTATAAAAAGGGTGTGCACCACTTTGGTGTAGGATGATGGGGAATGTGGGCGTATTAGTTGAAGACTAGTGACTTTGGTACCCTTGTTCTGCGAGGGCTTGGGAGGGTACCTGGAAGACATATAATGAAAATGGAACTCCTCGAGTGGTAGGACTCTAGAACAACCTTAGCCATCCAAGAGAGGGTTTTATGGGAGATTTGATCTTGGTAGTTGGAGGTTTCTAGGTTTTCTACCTTGGGCTTGTTAAGTTTTGTACCATGCACATATCTAACTTGAGAATAAAATTCCAAGTGGAATCATGACCCTAGCTCAAGGGTGACCAATTTTTGGGAGAACCACAATAACATCATCTATGACTAACATGAACATCCAAGGTCTATATTTCATCAAAAAAATATCAGATATGTACCAAAAACCTATTATGAGCATGTCTCATGAGTACATATTTCACTATGCTATTATTATTATTATTATTATGGCATCACTCTATGCAAAAATTTAGGGTTAAATTATGCACGTGTATTTGTCTGTCTTGAAATTTTTGGTATTAGTGTGGTTGAGCATGTTACAACTGGTATCATAGCTTTGATTCCACAACTGGCGCAACATGAGCCAAATCAAAACTGTTGAAGACAAATTGTTGAGGTATACCTACAACCTATTTGGTAAATAATTCAAGTAGTTGGGGTCCCCTTGACCTCTATGAATTTAGGAGGAAGGTTGTGATACGTTTGGTGATAAAATTTCACGGTTATAAAGTGTAAATATACTTATTCTTGTATTATTTTCGGATAAATGACTACTTGAAATGTTATTAGAAGGGACTACTTAATTTCCAAGATATTCTATGCATGAGTTTGAAGGTGTTGAAGATATTTGTATCAAGCTTCATGAGTCTTCATGGGAGACAAATAACAAGGGTTTATTGAAAATTATCCCAACACTATATTCACTGACAAAATCATAGTCATAGTAGAGGAAATAATGTCTCATGATCGACTTTTACAATACGACATTCATAGTGGTGGTCAAAACTCACTCATATGCAAACATGCCTATGAATCATTCCTCCCTTCTAGCGAATTTTGGACTTGAATGCAACAACACTGGTGAAAATTCCATGTAATAAAAAGCTAATAAAGGAAAGCAATAACCACGGTTGATGTGACACTTATTCCAAGCTAAATGTTGGGCAAAATCATAGTGATGGGGATAAATTGTGGTTAATTAATGACTAAGGAAATTGGAAGAGGGAATGGAAAAGGCTTTGGAATGGAAAAAGGGCATTTTGACACACTTATTTATGAAAATAATGGAAATTAGGAGAAAAGGGAGGTGAAAGGTAATAGGTTGGATGTGAGGAGGAAAATGAAGGAAAATAATGGAAAGTGAAGAAAATAGAGGTCCCATTAATAAAAAGGCTTTTGGGGAGTAGTTCAGTTTAGTTTTGGAGCTCTCTCTCTATTCTCTCTATCTCTCATACTTTTGGACACTTAGAGTTTTTTGAAGCACCCCTGGAGGAGTGTGGCATACTTAGAATTTTGGAGTAGCAATGAAAAGGAATAGCAGGAAAGCGTAAGAGGACACCAGGACTAGGAAGTACAATGGTTTTTCTTATAGGTAACAAATTGCATGTATATTTTCCTCACTAGTTTTGGCATGCATGGAATATGGATGTGGTTTATTAGTCATGATTTGTCACTTGCATGGAGGACTTCCTGAATTGACAGTGGATTTTAGTAGCCTTTCCATTTCCTACAGAGGCATGGTGTTGTTGGTTTATTTCTTTATTTTTATGGTTGTTTCTCATGTTTCCTTTATCTTGGGTTAATTTACTAGTTCCTCGAATGCCTAGTGAGACAAACGCTTTGGAAGCCCTTTAATAGCTTTGGTTGACTTACTATTCCTAGAATCGTTGGTTGTAAAAAGAATCTAGAAACCTTTGGTGGGTTGAGTTACTAGTCCTAGAAGCCCTAGTTGGACAAATTCTCTAGAAGTCTAGCGTAATTTGTGGGTTGAGTTACTAGTCCTATGGTTGGAATAAATTGTCTAGAGTTGTGGAAGGCTTAGGTAGAGACCAATTTGTTGGCATTATGAGACAAGTGTTGTCCTTGATGGAAAATCACACAGATGACAGATCATAGTGCAGCAGGTCAGTAGCAAGGAATTGATGATCAGACTACAAGAATGAAGAAGGAAAAATATATATACATAGGTTCATCATGACCAAGCCGCATATACATGTAGGTTAGATGTTCCAAAGACGCGTATGAATACACACACTTTCACTCAAGGAAAAGCGCGTACATGTGGGAGAACTTATGTTTGGTCCATGGTATTTAGTCCTTGGTATTTGAGCATATGGTTTTGGACCATGGTATCTCGTCCGAAGTGTTGATCCCAAGTATTGGGTCCATGGTATTGATTATTTATGGTTTTGGATCATAGTATTGAGAAAAGCCTAAGACTATAAAAGGAGAAGAAGATCATTAGGCAAAGTGATTGAGAAAGTCTTGAATATCTAATGAAGAATGAGATCTAGTATGCAGGTTATGGGTTCATGATGCTTTCCTTGATTTGAACTAAGGAGGAATCTCAGCAGTTGATGGAGAACAAGATCTAAGGATAGATCGGGATCTAATGGCTTGGAATGAATAATCTCTATACGGTTTGATCATGCTTATTCTAGATCTATATACTGACGCATGTAATGTTCTTTAAATGCTATGGGTATGATTGATGTCTGGAACAACTGCAAAGTTATGAGAAAATATTTGTAGATCAGTATGCGGGTTGGCTTTAGTGAAAGTGCATATGTACGCTGGTTTGGTTCATCATAGTAGCATATACATTATGATATATGATATTTGAAGTGGCATTTGGATCTGGTTATTGTTGTAGAGTTCTGTTGTTTCTTCTGTGTTCTGGTGACTGTGTTGTTGGCAGGGTTTCGATGTTTCAGTGATTTAGAGATTGATGATGCTAGTATTGATTGATTTTGTGCTTCAATGATATTGATGAGTCTAGTATGAAAATTGGATGAAACGTGGCCTTTAGATTATTGTGTTGTGCTTCAGGAGTATCCAGTCTGAATATGTATGAAACGTGGTACCTAGAGGAAGAAATAGAAGCTTGTAGCCTTCTGTAGGTCGGCACCTACATACTAGTACATCAGCTAGTACAAGAGCTAGGGGGTGGTAGCTCCCTTCCAGTAGTAGTTGGAAAACGAGTAAAGAATGGAGTGTTTCAGTAGGCCAACACCTACGTACTAGTAAATGGATTAGCCAGTACAAGAGTTGAGGGGGTTGTAGCTCCCTTCCAGGAGAGTCTGGAGAACAAGAGAAGGTTATATCCTTCTGCGGGTAGAAGCCTGTGTACTGGTATAAGACTGCACCAGTACAGAACTATTGTGAAAGAAGTTTCCTATTAAAAACAAGATTGAGATGACTTGCAGCAGGTGGTTTTCACCCACATTGGGTTTCCACCTTACATCATGGTGATCATGTGTGCTTCTTTTGTGTGATGGTCTGTTCTATTTTACTGCTTCTGTTTACTATTCATATGGTTAATAATGTTCTGATGCACTCATTAAAGATCAACTAACTGAATCATAATTATTCTGGATATATGCTAGTTGCATTAGACACAGTTGTGTATACATGCGGGTTCACTTAACTGAAGTAGCGTATGTATCTAAGTATGGAAATGAAAAAGTTTTATTGGTTTGATAATACTGATTCACCCCCCCCCCCTCTCAGTATTATTTCCAACAATTGGTATCAGACCAGGTCCTTTGGTAGATGCTTGATCGCTTGAAGGAGATCTGTAGAACAATGGGAAAGAAGCTTCAGAAGAAAGAACCTAAGAAGAAGAAGACATATCAGAAGAACTATGACAGTGGGAGCATCGATTGCGGAATATGTGGAAGAAGCACTTCAGATTCAAAATCACTTCAATATGAAGATGAACAAGATCAATCAGGTATGAATTTGTTATCCTCTGGTATCCATCCATGTGAAGATGATGAAAGTGATAGTGAAGCAACTGAATTTTCTCTTATGGGTGAGCAAGGAAGATATCAAATAGAGACATAATTTAAAAGACTTACAGAAAAAATGAGAGATCAACAAGATCTGTTGAACGAAAGGGAATGTGCCTTCAAAGAATAATCTACCAAACTAAAAGCTCAACTAGAGGAAGGAAACAAGGTAAGGAAGGTATTCAAGGACAAGGTAATTCAATATCAAAAGTTGCAGGATGAAGTGACCTCATTAAGAAATGAAGTCAATGAAAGGAGCACAACAATCAAGAAACTCAGAGATAGATCCAGTTATTATGAAAGGCTTGAAGCTACGATCCTCTCGCTAAAGGAAGATCTTGAAGAATCAAAGAAGCAGAATAAAGATCTACTCCAAGCTCTTGAAAAACAAGAAAATGAAGTTCTTGAACTAAGACATCAGTTAGAAGAAGGAAGAAAAGCTGAAGAAAACATGAAGAAGAAATATCATGAAAAGGAAGAGCATCTCCAGGTTGAGGTAAATATTCTAAAAGAAAAATTAGAAGAAAAGGATAAGCTCTTATGATTTCAAGATAGTACTAAGATCTTGGATGATATTCTTAGTAGTCAAAGGTCTCCTGCTATCAAAACTAGTCTTGGTTTTCATGAATCTGTTGAAGGAGAATCTAGTTCACAAAGTAAGACAAGGAACTCTAATGCAAAATCTGAAATGCTCTAGAAGGAAATGAGAGGTCAATCCTATCATCAACCAAGGAATGAAATTCTTCAAAGAAAATATTTTACTCCTCCAATGAAAAATATTGAATGTTATTTATGTCATAGTCTTGGACATGTTGCAGCCAGATGTAGAAGAAGAATGGCTCAAGACCATGTAAGCAGAAAGATCATCATGTTCTAGGTACTTTAAGGGTTATTGCTTTTGTTGCAACATGTTTGGTCATAGATCTGTTGATTTCTATAGAAGGAATATGAAACATATAAGATGTTATGCATTGGACATATAGCAAAGGAATGCAGAAACAAGGTACGGGCATCACACCAAAAGGAGAAAACATCACCACACTTGAAGATACAGAAGAAGAAGGAAGTACAGACAGAAAGATGTATCACATCACAATATACAGATATGACAGACTCAGAGGGAGCTGAAAGTGTAAAACTTCAGTGTCCTAAATCTCATACGCAAGTTGCATAAAGGGGAAGTCATGTATATACCTGAGTTAGTTACTACACAGTCGCGTATATGATAGTTTGAGGGAGAGTAGTGGGACATGCTCAGGAGAAAGGATCTGACATGATTCATTCCATAATGGTTACAATCTGTTGATGATGTGTGGAAATTTCTTGATACTCATAAGATGTTTTAAAGTGTTTCATGATGATGATGCCTTGATACTTCTTGCTCATATATACATGATCAGATCTAAAAGTGAACGGATGGCACAGGTTCAGGGGGAGCATATACTTTTATCAATGCATTGTTGGCATTATGGTTAGTAGTCCTTGGTGATGATTCTTGTATGGCTAAATGATATATCTTGCTATGATATGGTTATGAGTTGTCCATCTCATATGATTCTTGGGGTTACATAGTTGGTGTTCAATCCAGATTTGTGGTTGATTCTTTGATGATGCATATATGGTGCTTACATGGTGATCTTCATAAGGATAAGGAGAAATACAAAGTACTTGGTGATGGGCCACTCATATGCTACTGTCTTCATATGCATAAAGATCATATAATACAAATATGATGCAGGATTCCTATAGTTCTTGGCACTCATGTGGATAAGGATTTTTGTTGTTGATGATATCAAGAAGTCTTGACAAATGATCTTGAGCTCAAGATACATAGTGTTGATACATGGATGACTACTCAAAGTTGCATTGTTGGAGACATGATGATGATGAGTTCTTACCTACGTGATGATAGGTTGAGACTTACATATGTTGATTGAT
Source organism: Pinus tabuliformis (assembly GCA_031772625.1). Taxonomy (NCBI): domain Eukaryota; kingdom Viridiplantae; phylum Streptophyta; class Pinopsida; order Pinales; family Pinaceae; genus Pinus; species Pinus tabuliformis. The sequence goes on from CM062819.1 coordinate 725,086,278, forward strand.
GCAGGTGTTCCCAAGTAATGATACATGGATGATATATCAGATCATGAAGATCTTGATGATGATGAGATGACTATGGTGTTTTTCACATATGATATAATGTGAATGGTTTTATGATGATGTTTAAAAGGATGAGTTTTTATCTATATGAAAACATACTTTGTTACAGGACATTTACAGGTTGCTGATCTGGAAGTGGTTGTACGCGAGTTTTATCAGGAATATCCGCGTATATATGCCTGTTTTTGTGGATACAGTCGCGTATATGTTGGTTTGAAGGAAATCAGTGGGCCAGACTCAGGGTGAGAAGAGTCTGATATGGGTCTGACAGAGACGATCTGGCACAAATGGAACAGGTGTAGAGGGAAAACATGATTGCTGATGATTGTCAAATGCTGATGACTATCATACTCTTGATATTTGGTCTCTGTGTCTTGTATTTCTTTTATTATCAAGGTCATGTAACGGCCTATGTTGGTTTCCCCACTGTGCCTGGGATGGATGATGTAATGTTCTTATTTTATCTTGTGTAAACTATTGATATATCCCCACTAGGATGGGAGATGGATGTATGTATGAGTCTTTGGTGATAGGAAGGTCATTTATGCTAGAGTCATGTTCTTCTTATAGAACATTTTTTTGCAGACCTTGCTTACACTCAAGGGGAGCATGAACAACACTCTTCAGCAGAACAGATACTTTAGCGTGTACTCAGAGGGAGCATGGACAGATTGGTACACCTTGGCATATACAAAGGGGGAGCTCATTCAGAGATTTCAGCAGGTACACAGGGGGAGTATGAACAGTGGAATGTTTATCAAGGAAAGAGAATATCTTGGTCCGTTCTTTACCCTTGATGTGAAAGGGGGAGAGTGATTTGGTGTTGTTGCCATCAAGTCCAAAGGGGGAGATTGTTGGCATTATGATGCATGTATTGTACTTGATGGCAACCCACTCATAGAAGAACATCTCACTTATTTATAACTATATGAATCTACAGAAGAGATATCAGATGTGACTGAATGCATGGGATGCAGGATAGCTCAAAGGAATCAGATGCCAATTCTCAGTAATAACAAGTTATCTTTTCCATCTAGTCAAAAGGGGGAGATTGTTGGCAATATGAGACAAGTGTGTCCTTCTCAAAGGAATCAGATGGCAATTCTCAGTAATGACAAGTTAGCTTTGCCATCAATTCCAAAGGGGGAGATTGTTGGCATTATGAGAAAAGTGTTGTCCTTGATGGCAAATCACACAGATGACAGATCATTGTGCAGCAGGTAAGTAGCAAGGAATTGATGATCAAACTAGAAGAATGAAGAAGGAAAAATATATATACGTAGGTTCATCATGACCAAGCTACATATACACGTGGGTTAGATGTTCCAAAGACGCATATGCGTATACACGGACTTTCACGCAAGGAAAAGCATGTACATGTGGGAGAACTTATGTTTGGTCCATGGTATTTAGTACTTGGTATTTGAACCTATGGTTTTGGACCATGGTATCTCGTCTGAAGTGTTGATCCCAAGTATTGGGTCCATGGTATTGATTATTTATGGTTTTGGATCATAGTATTGAGAAAATCCTAAGACTATAAAAGGAGAAGAAGATCATTAGGCAAAGTGATTGAGAAAGTCTTGAATACCTGATGAAGTATGAGATCTAGTATGCAGGTTATGGGTTCATGATGCTTTTCTTGATTTGAGCTAAGGAGGAATCTCAGCGGTTGATGGAGAACAAGATCTAAGGATAGATTGGGATTTAATGGCTTGGAATGAATCATATCTATACGGTTTGATCATGCTTATTCTAGATCCGTATACTAATGCATGTAATTTTTTGTAAATGTTATGGTTACAACTGATGTCTAGAAAAGTTGCAGAGTTATGAGAAAATATTTGTAGATTTGTACGCGGGTTGGCTTTAGTGAAAGCACGTATATACGGGGGTTTTGGTTCGTCATATAGCGTATACATTATGATATATGATATTTGAAGTTGCAGTTGGATCTGGTTATTGTTGCAGAGTTTTATTGTTTGTTTTGTGTTCTGGTGACTGTGTTGTTGACAGGGTTTCAGTGATTCAGTGATTCAGAGATTAATGATGCTAGTATTGATTGATTTTGTGCTTCAATGATATTGATGAGTATAGTATGAAAATTGGATGAAACGTGGCCTTTAGATTATTGTGTTGTGCTTCAGGAGTATCCAGTCTGAAAATGTATGAAACGTGGTACCTAGAGGAAGAAAGAGAAGGTTGTAGCCTTCTGTAGGTCGACACCTATGTACTAGTACATCAGCTAGTACAAGAGCTAGGGGGTGGTAGCTCCCTTCCAGTTGTAGCTGGAAAATGAGTAAAGATTGGAGCATTTCAGTAGGCCGACATCTACGTACTAGTAAATGGATAGGCTGGTACAAGAGTTGAGGGGGTTGTAGCTCCCTTCTAGGAGAGTCTAGAGAACGAGAGAAGGTTGTAGCCTTTTGCAGGTAGAAGCCTACGTACTGGTATAAGACTACACTAGTACAAAACTATTGTAAAAGAAGTATCTTATTAAAAAGAAGATTGAGATGACTTTCGGCAGGTGGTTTTCACCCACATTGGGTTTCCACCTTACATCATGGTGTTCATGTGTGCTTCTTGTGTGTGATGATCTGTTCTATTTTACTTCTTCTATTTACTATTCATATAGTTAATAATGTTTTGATGCACTCATTAAAGATCAACTAACTGAATCATAAGTATTCTAGATATACGCTAGTTGCATTAGACACAGTTGTGTATACACGCGGGTTCACTTAACTAAAGTAGCGTATATGTATCTAAGTATCGAAATGAAAAAGTTTTATTGATTTGATAATATTGATTCACCCCCCGCACCCCCTCTCAGTATTATTTCCAACAAAATCTGATGATGGTTTTTTTATGTCTGACCGTGAGGTGGAATCATTATTTGATAGTTTGAGGTGGTTTGCCTCTAGAAGCTCTAGATAATTTTGCATTTATGTTTTTTATGAGATCCCATATTCATGCTTGGAATATGGCACTAGGGTGACTGGCTGCAGAGAGTTTTGGCTCAACCATTTATATGGTTGGGTGGTTCGTGAAAGTCCTATAACTGGTTGGAATTTGCATAATTAATATAAGGTTGTTTCTCCTTGTTATTTTATGAGAATTCTATTAGTTTATATGTGGATTATATGGCTATTGTATCCTTGATATTTCTGTTGCTATTATGTTGATTATGAACATTTACTATGACAGTACCTATGTATGGCTCTCTTAATTTTTTCACTTGTAAATGAATGAACAATGTATCTATGGCCTAATGGATGAAATTGCATCTAATATGTTGAGGCATAAATGCTTCTTATCAATTCTCACATGAGTATGAGACCCCTATACTTAGATCTGTTGTTTACATATGTAGATTACATATGTGTGATATGTTTGACAAAATCCTTGTCATGGCTAGTAGGGGTATAGTCACAGGCTTGTCCAAGTAATTTCATTTGTGTCATCATTCCCTTGTTACCTTTCTATTTTAAAGGTATCAATGAATTCTGGGCTTTCACCTCGGATCAGGGCCTCAAAAATTGGTTCAAATCCCATGGATGTTGGCACAACATGGAGAAAAGTAGTCCCTAAATGCTGGCATACCATGATGTGGGAGTGTCCAAAGGCATTTGGAAGCTTTCATGTCCATATCATGGGAGTGTTTGGAGGTTAACTGGTCTAAAAACTTAGCGGGACCTAGCGGCTTGGTACGTGAGAGGTTAGGATGGTTCTTGGGAGTCTTGTTGCTCAAGTGGATCATGGTGTGCTTCTATCGGTTCCACTTCCTTATGGGGACTTAGGAGGTCGAATCATATCATAGTGATTTATCATCACATAATTACTCTGGTTGGTTGGTTACTTCAGTAGAAGTGGGAGGAGTGTGTTACAGAGTGGTATTAGAGCATGGTTCACCCCTTGAACTAGATGGGAAGTGTGTTGGTCATGCATTCATGTTGATTGCATATGTGTTTATTATGTTGTAAGAACTCGTGCTTATTGCATTTATATGGTATGGTTCATGGTGGTAGTGATGTCGCCATGGGAAGTTAATGGTGTTTTTGTGGAGTACGTTGTCATGAGTGTATGGTTGATTATTCATTTCTTATGCATGTTAGCGTTCACATGTTGTCAAGTATACATTGATGTAGTGGTTTTTGTCATACATGATGTCATAGTACATGTAGTTGCTATGGTCATGCATTGATGACTGACTCTAGCTAGAATTATATTGATATGGTTACATGCTTATGTGTTATACTTCTATATGTTGTTATGACTATGTTGTACATGTATTGTGTTAATTTGTCGATCTTGCAGATGAGGTATCCTCCCTGAGCTATACTGAGGTATGTTGTTTTGTTTTGATTTGGTTTAGCTGACATGATATACCTTGTAGGAAGACTATCAAATATGAATAGAAAGATTATAAAAGAAAGTTCTTGAGACCCTCCCTATACATCAGATGAGCAGTGTGTTGTTGGGAAGCCTTCTGATTTTGCAGACACACAGAGAATATTAAGGGAATAAATAAGGAGTTGAAAGGTAGACAATGACATAATCATATAGGCACAAGAGAAACAAGTAGAGGTAAATGTTGGAGTGCTTCATAGTTTGTTAAAGATGTAGCAATAGGGACCACTTTGGATTAGCCATGAGAAGGATGAAATAAATAATGGGGCATATGGAAGTAGGTTGCATGGTAGTCACAAGTCAGATAGAGATGACATGCTTAGAGATGGAAGATTGTTGGATACCACTAATAGGAGAAGTGATAGACACAGGTACTATTATAGTTTTGGTTCTCACAGGCATGATGATCAAAATCATTATCATCATTACATGAGGAGTGATAGGGGATAATTTCTGGATGAGTTTATGAAACAAAATACACCTACATTGAAGGAGAGATGAAGAAATCATGGGATGTAGAGGCATGGTTTCTTTGTATGACAAAGCTCTTGAGCTTGCATGATTACTCAAAAGAACATGAAAGCCAAAATAGCTACATAATCAGTCTCAAAGGTAAAGCAAACATTTGGTGGGAATATTTGAAGAATGTCAGAGGTGTTCATGAGGAGGAATTAACTTGGAGTGATTTCGAGAGTCTATTCAAGAAGAAGTACCTATTGGAGAGATACTTTGATGACAGGGAAAAGTAATTCTATGAGATAATTATGGGATCAATGATAGATGAGAAGTACATTAGTAGGTTCTTGGAGCTACTGAGGTATGTGCCTTACCTCAAGGAGGAGAAGGCCAAGATTAAGAAATTCACTAGTGGGTTACCGATTGAATTCAAAGACAAGAGTGAGTTCGATGAGCCTAGATCAATGGAGGAGGCCATTTGAAAGCTAAAGCATTGATATGAGTAATCGAGGTGTAGATCTAAGAATAATACCAATTAGAATGGTAATGAAAAGAACAAATAAAAATGGGACAAGAAGAAAGAAATGCTTCAAGGTTCAAGTGATAAAGAGAATGCATCGCCATCAAAGAAGTTCAATGCATCTGATAGAGGATAGGGACATTGATTTGAGGAGTAGAAAAAGGATGCAAGGTGGAAGCTTATAGAGTGTTGGAATTGTGGCAAATATCATCGCAGGATATATTATATGCAGAATTAGCATGGTAAGCCTCACATATATAGTTCACAGGAGGCACAAGAGTTCCTCATATCTATTCAACACTGGATAAGAGATAGGAAGATCATTAGGAATATATCATTGAGATGGATGGTAAGCTTTGTTATCAAGTTGTTTCTATTTTGATTGACCCTAGATATAATTATAGTTATGTTATCTATGAGCTGGTGGATAAGTGTGGTTTGAATAAATAAGTGGATGCAGAGTGTTGGTTAGTGAGTTGGCTACAAGTACAAGGAAGCAAGTTCCACATTGGGTAAGAGTTTGTGCATTTGATTTGAATGGTATGCCTACCATAACACATTTGAATGTATTACTATTGGGATCATACAATATGTTTTTCGGCATGGATTGGTTGTACGTTCATAGAACCAAGGTGGATTGTTATGACAAAGCCATCGAGTGATTAGATGAAAATGGATAACCAAGAGCTTTGTGAGGTAAGAAGAAGGAAAATCAGTTATGATGGTGACAACTATGCAGGTAAAGTGTAGTCGTAGGAAATGGTGTGTGTTAATTTCTATGCATATTTCTAGTGACAAAGTTAAGGAAGTCGAGGATGCAGATGTTTTAAGAAGGTACCCATTTCTACGAGTTTCCACCTCACAATGAAGTAGAATTTTCTATTGAGTTAGTGTGAGGGGTATCTCTGACATGAAAGGCACCTTACATGATGAGTACAACAAAGTTGGTAGAGTTGAAGCAGCAGTTGAAGGAAATGTTGGAAAATGGATACATTAGGCCAAGTATATCACCATGGGGCACACCAATACTATTTTTAAAGAAGAAGGATGGTACTCTCAAATTATGCATTGACTATTGGAATTTAAACAAAGTGTCCATCAAGAATAGGTATTCGTTACCAAGGATTGATGAATTGTTTGATCAATTGAACGGGGCAACAATGTTCTAAAATATTGGTCTGAGATCCAAATATCAGCAGGTATGCATTAAAGAAGAATACATCTACAAGAAAACTTTCCATACCAGGTATGGGCATTATGAATTTGTTGTAGTTACATTTGGTTTAACTAATGCTCCAACTACCTTTAGGTTCTTGATGAATAGTGTGTTTCATCCGTATTTGGACAATTTTGTTATTGTATTCATTGATAATATATTGGTATATTCTAAAAATGATGAAGGGCATGCCGAGAATTTAGCAATGTTGAGATCGTTGAGAGAGCATCAATTGTATGCTAAGCTCAACCAATCTAGTTTGTTTCATACTAAGGTGCACTACCTAGGACATGTGGCTTCCAAGGATGGCATCGTAGTGGATCCAAAAACGATAAGAGGTATCATGGAGTGGGTAGATCCTAGAAATGTAGATGAGGTGAGTTCCTTCATGGGATTGGTGGGTTATTACAAGAGGTTCATTAAGAACTTATCGCAGATTTCTTATCCTATTACATCGTTGCAGATGAAAGGTAAGAAGTTTGAATGGAAAGAGTAGTATGAAGCCGGTTTTGAGCAGCTTAAGTAGTTGTTGACACATGCTCTAGTGTTAAATATTACAAATCTAGACAAAGGGTTTGTTGTATGTACATATGCTTACAAGAGAGTACTTAGTGGAGTCATTATGTAGGATTGACATGTGGTATGCTATTAGTCACGTAAACTAAATGAGCACGAGTATAACTACTCAAGAAATGATCTTGAGTTAGAAGCAATCATTCATGCATTGAAGACATGGGGGCACTAAAGTTTGGGCACGAGGCCCTTATTGATGAATGATCATAGTGGTTTTGTGGTACCTGTTTTAACAACCAAATCTAAATGGAAGTCAAGCTCGGTGGTTTGCCACGATTAGTGATTTCGACTTTGATATCAAGTATATCAAAGGTAAGGAGAACATGGTGGCAGATGCTCTTAGCAGGTGGATATAGATAAATCACTTAGCAACATGAGCCCCTACAGGAGAAATCTACAAGATAGGACCTTCCAGGCAGGTCAGCAGGATGACATGTATATCGAGATTGTGCACACATTGTAGTAGAGTACAAGTAGAGGTACATATAGTAGTAAAAATATAGGTATAGGTATTGGTAGAGGTCTAGGTGCATAGGATCTGGACTGTCATCTCACGACAAATGGACTAGTAGATTTAGGGACAAGAAATATGTGTGAGATAATAGTGAGATTAGAAAGGTGATATTGAGGGACTTTCATGCGAAACCATATTTTAGGTCACCAAGGCTACTAGAATACATTGACCACAATGAATAAGTTTTATTATTGGTTGAATTTGAAGAAGGATGTAGTCAAGTTTGTGGCTAGGTGCTTGGATTTCCAGTAGGTGAAGGTAGAGTGTAATCATCTTGGTGGACTGCTACAACCAATTAAGACCCCAAAGTGGAAATGGGAGGTCATTTCTATGTAATTTATCAAAGGTTTGTGGAGGAAAGTGAGAGAGCATGATTTCATCATGATAGTGGTGGATAGTTTGACCAAGGTAGTGCAGTTCATTCTAGTGAAGTCTACATTACCAAAAAGTGATATATCACATGTCTTCATTAGGGACATGGTCAAATTACATGGAGTTTCAAAGAATATTGTATCAAACTGGGATGTGAAGTTCACTTCAAAGTTTTCGAAGGAGTTATTTACAGGTTTGGGCACAAACTTGGACTTCAATACAACTTATCATGCAAAGACAGATGGGCATTCAAAGAGGGTTAATAAGATATTGGAGGACATTTTGAGGATGTATGTGATGCATCAATAGTGGAAGTAGGAAGAGTATCTTCCACTGGTAAAGTTCTCTTTCAACAATGGGTACCAGGATCCACTAAGGATGAGTCTGTTTGAGGCATTGTATGTGAATAATTGTAATACTGCTATCGATTGGAGTGATCCAGTTAACATGATGTTTATTGGACTGGACATGTTGGCAAACGTGGAGAGGAAAATATAGGTAATCAACAATAATTTGAAAGTAGCACAGGATACACAGAAGAGCTATGTAGATCGAAACAGGTTGTTCAAGGAGTTCTACGTTGGGGAATAGGTGTACTTGTGTATCACACCAAAGAATAGATCGTTTCATACTGGATCATGTGCCAATATGGCACCCTAGTTTTTTGTACCTTTCAGGATTATTGAGAGGATTGGGCCAGTAGCCTTTCGACTTGCACTACCTCCGACAATGAAAGTCCATGATATTTTCCATGTGTCATTGCTTAAGAAGTATGTTAAAGATGTTGATCATCTGATTGATTGGTCTATATTGTAGGTGGGGCCTAATGGATAATTCTTGTTAAGGCCTCTGTGTATATTACAATGAAATATGCTTATGCTCTGAAACCAAGAAATCAAGAAGGTTAAAGTGAAATGGAAGAACTTTGGGCCCAATGAAGCTACATGGGAGATGGCAGATGAGATGTGGGATATGTATCCTTCCTTATTCACTATTTGTGTGGATGTTTTGGTATATGTCTTGCTATATGCTTTTGGTACATGTTTTGGTCATTTTTGGTATATATGGATGTAAATACCACCATGAGCTATGTTATAGAGCTCCAATAAGTGGTATGGGTGACATTTCATTATGATGTTATATTTGTTAAATTTTCATGTTGGTTTTCTTCTCATCAAGATGATAATTGTAAATACTGCAATGAGCTAGGTTATAAAGCTACATGGGTACAATGTTTTGATTATAGCAAATTTGTGGTTGTAGGTGTTGTTGAACACTGAGCATGGTGTTCCCCAAAGGGGTAGGGTTATGTAACAAACCTAGTGAAAATTCAACGTAATAAAAGTTAATAAAGGAAAATAATAACCATGATTTATGAGACACTTATTCCAATTTGAATGCTCGGTAAAAGAATAGTGATAGGGATCACTTGTGGTTAATTACTGGCTAAGTAAATTGGAAAAGGTAATGGAAAAGGATTTGGAAAGATAAAACGATATTTTGGTACATTTATTTATGAAAATAATGAAAATTAGGAGAAAAGGGAAGTGAAAGGTCATAGGTTGCATGTGAGGAGGAAAATGTAGGAAAATATTAGAAAATGAATAAAATAGAGGCCTCATTAATAAAATTCTTATGAGGATGAGTTCACAACATTTTTCAATTTAGTTTTGGAGCTCTCTCTTCTTTCTATCTCTCTCATACTCTTTGACACTTAGAGTTTCTTGAGCACTCTTGGAGGAGTGTGGCATACTTGGATTTTTTGAGGAAGAAGGAAAAGGAAGAGCAGGAAAGCGCAAGAGGACATCAAGATCAACAACTACAATGGGTTTTTCTTATAGGTATTGAGTTGCATGTTGTTTTTCTCACTGTTTTTGACATACATGGCATATGCATGCGGGTTATTGGTCATGATTTGTCACTGGCATGGATGATTTCTTGAATTGAAAGTGGATTTTCCTAGCCTTTATATTTTTTGGGCAGTCATGGTTTTGTGGTTTTATTTCTTTTCTTTTATGGTTGGTTCTCATGTTTCCTTTAGCTTGGATTGTGTTCCTAGCTCCTGGAAGCCCTCATTGGAAAAGCACTCTAGAATCCCTACAACAACTTGGGTTGAGTTACTAGTTGTGGAAGCATTGGCTGGACAAATGCTCTAGAAGCCCTTGATGGCTTGAGTTACTAGTCCTGGAAGCCCTATTTGGACAAACTCTCTAGATCTTGGAGTAAGTTGTAGGTTGAGCTACTATTCATGGAAGCCTTGTTTGGAAGAAATGTTATAGAGCCCTGGAATGCTTAGGTAGAGACCAATCTGATGATGGTTTTTTTATGTTCGACCATGAGGTGGAATTAATGTTTGATCGGTTGAGGTAGTTGGCCTCTGGAAGCCCTAGATGGTTTTGGATTGATGTGCTTTAAGAGATCCCACATTCATGCTTGGAATACGGCATGAGCATGACTGGCTAAAGAGGTTTTTGGCTTAGCCATGTCTACGGACGAGTGGTTCGTGGAATTCCCATAAATGGCTTTCCATTTCATCCTTAATATGAGGTTATTTGTCCATGTTATTTTATGAATATTGTGTTGGTTTATATGTGGATTACATGGTTGTTGTTTCCTTAGTATTTATGTTGCTATTATGCTGGTTATGAACATGCATTATGATAGTAGCTATGTATGGCTCTCGTCATATTTTCACTTGTAAATGAATGAAAAATGTATCTATGGCCTAATGCATTAAACGGTAGCTAATGTGTTGAGGTATCATTACTTCTTAGTGATTCTTAGATGAGTATGAGAACCTTGTCCTTAGATATTTTGTTTACACCTGCGGATTACATATGTCCGGTACATTTGACAAAATTCCTGTTATGGATAGTAGGGGTCTAGTCAAGGGTTTGTTCAAGAAATTGAATTTGTTTGATCATTCCCTTTTATCTTTATGTTCTGAAGGTATCATTAAATTTTGGGTTGTAACTTAGGACCTGTGCCTGAACAAGTGGCACAAATACTGGGGATGTTAGCACAACAAAGAGAAAAATAGTCCTTATATGTTGGCATACCATGTTGTGGGAGCATCGTGAGACTTATAGATGTACGCATGCCCATATCATCGGAGCACCTAGGGGTTAATTGGTCGAAAATCTCAGTGGGACCTAGGGGTTAGTTACGTGAGAGGTTGGGATTGTTCATGGAGATCTTGTTGTTGATGTGGAAGGTTTGTATGGTGTGTTTCCATTGGTTTCACTTAAATTGACTTAAGAGGTCGAATCATATCATAGTGAATTCTCGTCACATGTTTACCTTGGTTGGCCAGCTACTTGGGTAGATGTGGGAGGAGGGTGTTAATTTGAATATTGAATTAGTACAAGAAAATACTTTGATGTAAATCCATTTTTCACTATTATCTCTATTCATGACAATTTCAGAGCATGGTTTTCCTGAGTAATTTAATGATAGATGCATATATTTATAAAGAATTGGTCAATGAATACAATAACAATGTCTACAAATGTGAAATTTGGTACTACAAAGATCATCACATAAGTTTGAAGTTTTAATCACAATTATAGTAGATGATACCATTCTGTACCTAGTTAGATCCATGCTCCCAATGTGATAAATATTTTATTCTATGTGACTAATATGATATGATATAATTCTTTTATAGTTGACATTGCACATGGTATATAGTTCTAGATTTTCTCTACATTTATGTACAATTTTATAGAGACATTGTAACCTCAATGTTCTTAATTATGTATGATCATAGGATTGGATGGAATTTCAAATAGGATTTTCTTCTTATGCCATAGTTAAAGGTTTGCTAATTTATATATTTTTTTCAATTCTAGTGCAATATTTCTACCTATCATTGTGAAGAAATATTTCCTCAAGTTATCTTCATAAAATTTCATACATTCCCTATATAAGTACCAAGATCCTACGAATTATAGTAAACCTAGTAGTTCACTTCATGACAACATCACGAAGAGAAATTAATCCATGTTACAAAATAATTATTTATTATAAGAATATATGTGTGATTAATGATTCACTGTTTCCAATTTATGCACATAATTGCACATGGCAGGTGATAGGTTATGTCTTTGTCTATTGGAATGACCTATCATTATTACCCATTAGTGATTATATAACAAATTTTCTATGAATATTATTACAAGATTAATTTTTATCACATAATTAACAATATATTACAATTTTGTTTGTTGTACGCCTTGGGTATATTACAATTTATAAGTTCCTCTCCCCATTTAATTTTTTTTTTTCCATCAAATAATATTTATGGAAATGATTTACCTTTTTGCTATGGCTTGCAATTTATTCACACCATTATTTTTTATTGATCCTATGATAGTTCAAAATATGAGACAACATAAATGATCAAGACTTCAATAGAAGTGTCAAATTGTGGAAGGTCAAACCACTCTATTTAAATTGTTTACAAAACCTTGTGGCAAACACATATTGGATTTGGGAAATGATGAAACCCTTTACTTGAAAAGATCTTGAATATAATGTGATATTCACTTAGCTTCTTGTTAGCACACAAAAAGTTTTAATTTTGTAGCCTTAGAAGGTATTCTACATAGGTTAGTGTATTACATGCAATGAAATTCCTCTCAAGTGGTTGTTTGAGGTGAACAACTAATATGATTTATTCTCTAAGTCTAACTTAAGAAAAAAAACATTAATTAAGTTAATTTAATAATGTTGGCTAAATGAGTATTTATAAGGATCAATTAATTATTAAAACTAGATATAATATTAGCCACTAATCTAAGTGTTTTATGATTTAATCCTAGCCATCAATCACTTTGGAGATTAACGGTTATGATTTTTTCACAATTTGAAATATAAAATGAGCACAAGGGAAAGGATGAAGACACATTCATTTAGAGAGGTTCAAGTAGACTTGTGAGAGATAATTGCAGGTTTGAGAGGATGGAGAAATGGGAAATGAGCCACAAAAATTTACCAAAGTGCATGTACAATGATTAACCACATGTGGAAGGCCAAGTAGCCTATTTTGGCATGTGTGAGAAGGATATTTATATTACTAGTTCTTTTTTTTTTTTAATTTCCATGTTTACTTCTATTGTAATTTCTATATTTCTTAGGGCTAATTTTCATAGTAAGGGAGCCCCTAATTTAACAAAGAATATTTTAATGAAAGAGAATTTTTTTCGGGGCAATTCCATTTTGTTCTTGTGGTTGTTTTTTGTGATGAATTATTTGGAGAATTTCTATGCTAAATTATTTTAGATAAAAGTATGAGAGTATTTAATTTTTTATAATTTTGGAGCTTATTTTAAAATATAAGATTTATCTCTCGAGTAAAGTAAATTTCTTGGGATAAAATAGATTTAGGAAATTTAAATATAAATCTAGTACATAATTTTTTCATAGCTATAGAAACTCTAAATAACCTAATATCAATAACACAAGAGTTATAACAACAAATTCTATTCAGAAATTATTTATTTTTATCAACGGTTTTGTGGCTAAAAGTTTGATGTGGGAGAGATGAATTCAAGTGGGTTGAGTTTTGAAGACTACTTTTAATGGGTATATAATTTCAATCCATTGAAGGGGAGGATCATTCTAATTGTCATGGAGAACACCTTGTGGAAGTTTGTTGAGACTCATCTCCGAGTTTGTTTGGATACTACAACAGAGGCCACTTGAATAATTTGCAAGATAAACACATATATTTGGATTTTATAAAGGATCATGTGGTCCCTTACATATTAGGAAAGAATATATCCAATAACATGTGGATATCCTTGAAAATTTTCTATGAAAGCAATATTTAGAACCATATGGTGTTGTTAAAAGAGAAGTTGAGAAACAAAAAAAGTAAATAGATTAGGAATTGTGCCTTAATACCTCAGTATGCTTCAACAAATTTGAGAAGAACTTGTAGTTTTTGGGTAATATGTGCAACAGAATGAACTTGTTAATATCGTCTTAATTGGTTTATCTAAAAAATGGGTTATATTTGTGATTGGAATCCTTTCATGTAACACGATTATTAGTTGGACTTGGAAAATGGAATTATTTTACCCAAAAGGAGAATTGGAAGGACTCATTGATTGGTCGACAATGTATAGATGTGGATAAGGAGAACCTTGCTATTGTTAGCAAAGAAAACAAGGGGAAGCTCAAGTTAAATATAACATAGGTATACAGGCTTATTGAATCAAAAATGACATGAGAAAATTCAATTAGTTTGCATGTCATAAATATTGACACTATGTAGGTCAATTCCAAAGAAGAACAAGGGCATGGGGAAGACACATATAACTAAATTGGAATATATAGATGAGTTAGCCTACGTGTGAGTATGAATTTTCCTTGGTTTCTTATCTTTCTAAGACCATTACATGTAGGGTATGGTTAGTGGATAGTGGGGCATCTCATTACTTGATGATATCTCATGAATAATGTGACCAATACACAAAATGACACCTCATCCCTAAACATGGAAGTATGGCATATGATGAACTATATAGAAATTAACTCTAATATATGAATCATTTCTCATGTCATTGGTCACCCGTTGACCACTTCCACCCTCACCACCATAATTTGGATCCCAAAAATTTCTCTTTCTCCTCTTTTTATAAGAATGAGTTCAAAATTTCATATTTTATGGTGTGTTTTGTTCCTCTATAGATTGAATAAGGAAACAAAATTCTCATTAGATTTTCTTTTTATGATAAATTTAAAACATAAAATCTAATACTTTATAATTAAGATAAAAAAATTTCACTAAATATGTTATAATAAATTGAGATGGTATCATCCTACTCCACCTTCCAAACCTATCAATACAATATTCAAAGCATAGAATTTCAACAAAAAAATCCTAGAATCAATTAGATTAATCATAAATAAAAAATCTTCAATGAATGATATTAGTGTGAATATCTCCCCTAATGATGGAGATTCAATCATAGGTGGAGCACTTAGCTACACGACCAACTCAAAGGCTATCAAATGGTCTAGGGATGCAACCTCTATGGGTGGATAGGATGGTGATGGTAGTGGAGGAAGCTAATTATCAACACCCCTAGGTTGTAGTAGTGAATTAAGTTCCTCAGTCAAGTTAATATGAATATCAAATATTAGGGAAATGTGACAATAATGGTGGGAAATTGATAAGAAAAATATGGATGATGGTGAATGATGTGAAGGAATAAGAGTGGAGAACTAAGAAAATGGAGTAACCTTCAAACACATTTATAATATTTTGTTGAGCAAACCAAAATAAGATAATGAAATAAAAATTTAAAGAAAATTTAATTCGAAATATGATAACCAAGAAGGGGACCATTTTCCCTCCCCACGTGGGCATGGTTCCTGATCCATATTTAAAGAAGAACACAACAAATTATAGATATAACCATAATTACAGAGATACAACAGAAATAACACTTCATTTCATTAATAGAAAAACAATGAAGTATGCTTACAACAAAATGGAAAGAAGACTAGCTCATGCGATGGTAGCTTATCTCTGAGAAGAGATGTGGTTGCTACATGCCTCTCAACTGAGTTACATTGAAGCTCAAAGGCATATTTATTGTTGAGGAACAATGGAAAACCCTAAACATCGAAAAACCTAACCCTAGGAGATGAAGCGCTGAAACTATGGGCCTCATTTGGGTAAATTGGTACATCAACTTCCCGGGGTCGTAACTTTTGCATACCATCTTCGTTTGGCTATCATAATACCTCATTTTGAATATCTCAAAGATAAGTCCGAAAAAGACATGCAAGCCATTTTGGGACAATTTTGGACTCTCCGTTTTCCCTAAAAACATTTTTTAGAGCCTCAAAACATCTTCGGAAGTTTAGGATCCGAAAAACTGCCAAAAATAGTAAACTATGCTACAATTAAGGAAACAAAAAAAACTGAAAGAGACATTGTTGGGTGTCCAAGTGGAATAAGTGGTTGGCCACCAATATCCACCTAGATCATTCCTCCCCCCTTAGGAAGCAAAGATCCCCATTGCATTGAGTGCCTCCATGAGATGAGCAAATTTCTATTAAACATGGTCCCTAGTGAGATGTTCTACAATCTCTAATGTGTCCAGAAATGGTGGGAAGCATGGTTGAGGGTGATGCAAGCGAAGGAATGGAGGAATGTTATGCTCCAAAGCATTGTTTCCCAAAACCTTGGTAATTGTTTAAGGACCATGTCAGAGTGGTCTATGTTTCTGATGGGCTTTTGTAAGGAATTCTTTCCACAAACGCAACCAGACTTTACCGCACACCTAAAACTTATCTAGCACTTGATGTTGATCACGTCATTGCTTGTACTTGGAATTTTCCACAATGGGGCGGCGGTATATCAGCCAGTTTGGTAGATGTGCTCCAAGAGTCAGATCAAACGAATGCTTGACCTGACAGTGCAACGGTACACCTATGGGTGAGTGTTATAGACATTTTTGTGCCTTACAGCATGAAGCATGAAATTTCCATAATCTAAGGGATCCAAAGTCCCTAAACATGTTGTTCCTACCCCTAGAGGAACAAGGTCAGCAAACCACAGCACTGAATAGCAGTTCTCCACCTGAAAACACTCAAAAACAAGCTAATTCTGGATCATGTCAATTGCTCCACTGAGCATCTGCGCTGAATGTCAACTGCTCCACTGTCTACCTGCGCTGAATGTTGTAGGTTTTAACCCTGTACAGAAATTACCTGCATACGAATTGTTAAACAAAGAAAATAAACAATGCGAGAGCATAACCCACAAAACACATATGCACAGAGATTTTTCCCTGGATCCCAAAACCGAGACTACCAGCTTGATTTTTCATTATGTTCCTTTCAATGTTACAATACATATTTATACATGCCGAAGCATCCAATACCATGGACCAAAAAACCATCGCGTCCAATACCATGTGCGAAAATCATGCACAAAACCATAGGTAGGTTCGCCCAACCTAATATAGGGTCCAAAAAAAAAAATTTCCCGGGGCGCTGCCCCGGACCCCGTAGAGGGGGGCTACCTGCCCCCCTCAACCCCCCCTATGACCCCCCCACTGAGCAATCGGCACAACGAAGGGGGGCTTCCGCCCCCCTCTAACCCCCCGTTTAACTACGTAGGTTAGTCGTGGAAAGAATATAACACAACCCAACAATCTCCCACTTGTTGTTTTCTTTCCACAGGAGAGCTTAGTCATTTTTCCAGCCCTGAAACACCCATTGTTTCTCTACACCAAGAGAACTTCTCAGAGCTCACAGATTTTGTCAATGCATCTGCAGTATTCTTCAAAGTGTCCACCTTTACCAGCAACACCTTTTTGTCTTCTATCATATCCCTCACAAAGTGATACTGAACATCAATGTGCTTTGTCTTTGAATGATAAGCAGGGTTCTTTGCCAAGAAAATTGCACTTTGGCTGTCACAGTCTATTCTTATAGCTCCCTGTACTAATCCCATACTTGAACACAATCTCTGCAACCAAACTGCTTCCTTGCTTGCATGAGTGGCTCCCATGTATTCTGCCTCTGTAGTTGATAGTGCCACTACAGATTGTTTCTTACTCATCCAACTGACTGCACCTCCAAATAGGTTAAACACATACCCACTTGCAGATCTTCTCTGATCCAGATCTCCAGCCCAGTCTGCATCAACAAAACCATGATATCCAACACTCTGTCCAATCCTGGTCTTCCTTGGTAGCACAAACCATAATCACTATTGCCACGCAAATACCTGAAAACCCGCTTCACTGTTGTCCAATGCTCCTTCCCAAGTTTTGACATAAACCTGCTCAATACTCCCACTGCATGTGCAATGTCTGGTCTAGTACAGACCATTGCATACATCAGGCTACTGACTGCACTTGCATATGGAACACGGGACATGTCCTCTTCCTCTTCTTGTGTCTTAGGACACTGTTCAGCAGATAACCTCACACCTACAGGAATAGGAACCTTCACCGGTTTACCATCCTGCATATTAAACCTCTGCAATATTGTCTCGACATACTTCCTCTGGTTTAACCAGAGCTTCCTCTTTGACCGATCTCTTTTAATTTCCATGCCCAAAATATAGTTTGCAGCACCAAGATCTTTCATGTCAAATTTGGAGGACAATTGGGTCTTCAAATCCTGGATAATTTCTTTGTCATTTCCAACCAGCAACCTATCATCCACATACAAGACCAGATAAATAACACGGTCACCAATTAATTTAAAATACACACAATGATCTGCTTTGCTTCTGGTGAAGCCAAGTCCCCGTATAAATGTATCAAATTTCTGATACCACATTCTTGGTGACTGTTTTAACCCATACAGAGACTTCTTTAACTTGCATACCAGTTCTTTCTTACCCTTCACCGCAAAGCCTTCAGGTTGCCTCATGTAGATTTCCTCTTCCAAATCCCCGTGAAGAAATGCTATCTTCACATCCATCTGTTCTACCTCAAAATCAAAAGCAGCAGCAACAGATAAAAGTAATCTAATAGAAGCTACCTTGGCAACAGGAGAAAAAATATCACCAAAATAAATTCTCGGCACCTGGGAATAACCTTTTGCTACCAACCGAGCTTTGTATTTCTCCACCTTTCCTTCTGCATTAGTCTTCTTCTTGAACACCCATTTGCTGCCAATGGGTTTCCTTCCAGCCGGCAACTCTATCAGATCCCAAGCCTCATTTGTGTGCAAAGATGCCATTTCATCAACCATGGCCTCTTTCCAGAGTTTTCCATCCTCTGAATCCACTGCTTCCTTCACAGTTCTGGGATCATCATCAGTAACAGACAAAGTAAAATTTGAACTGAAAGCAGCTGGACTATACCTTTCTGGCTGCCTTCTTTCTCGACCTGATCTTCTCACAGCCGAAGTTTGTGGCTCTTCATCTTCTGATTCCTCCTCTGCTGCAGAGTCTGATTCTTCCTCCTTTGGCTCAAACTCTATCTTCTCAGGTTCCTTTGGTTGGACTTCAGATTGAATAACATCTTTTACCTCTCTGAACACCACATCTCGGCTGTACACAACCTTCCATGTGACTGGGTTCCAAAGCTTATAACCCTTTAAACCATCCTTATACCCAATAAAGATGCACTTTTCAGATTTACTATCCAACTTGGTTCGTTTCTCCTTTGGAACATGTACATATGCATCACATCCAAATACCCTCAAATGTGAAAGAGAGGGTTTCTTACCAGTCCATACTTCTTGTCGAGTCTTATCCTCCAACGCTGATGAGGGTGATCTGTTGATCAGGTAACGTGCAGTATCCACCGCCTCTGCCCAGAATTCCTATCCTAACCCGGCACCACTGAGCATGCTTCTTGCGCTTTCCATCAACGTCTTGTTCATTCTTTCTGCGACTCCATTTTGCTGAGGTGTATATGGAGTAGTCTTCTGCCGTGCTATACCACACTTCTTACAAAATTCTTCAAATTCCTTGCTGCAAAATTCTCCACCATTATCTGTCCTCAGCACCTTTATCTTCTTCTCTGTCTGATTTTCCACCAGAGCCTTAAATTCTTTAAACCTGTCAAGGACTTCAGATTTCTTCTTAAGGAAATATATCCATGTATTCCTTGAGAAGTCATCTATGAATGATACATAGTACACAGACTTACCCAGTGATGGAACCTTCACAGGTCCAAACACATCACTGTGCACAAGCTCTAATATCTGTTTCGTCCTCTTACCACCAGAGGGGAAACTCACTCGATTCTACTTCCCATACACACAATTTTCACAGAAATCAAAATCCAGAGAGCTATCATTCATACCTTCTACCATACCTTTACCATGAAGTATTCGAAGGCCCTTCTCTCCAATATGTCCAAGCCTTTGATGCCACAACATGGTCTTCTCTCCAGAGACCACTAGATTTTCTACTCCATTTTCAGGAACCATAGAACTATTGCACCCATCAACAAGAGTGCTACCTTGCAGTTTGTACAGAGTTCCAGTCCGAACTCCCCGCATCAATATCAGTGCTCCTCGAACCATCTTGCAGGTATCTTTCTCGAACACCGTCTTTACACCTGCATCATCCAACTTGCTTACAGAAATCAGATTTCTGGCCAATGCAGGAATATGTAGAACACCCGGAAGTGTTCTAACCTTCCACCTTGCAACTTCAACTTTACTTTTCCCCGACCAATGATTCTAGCCTTCCTATCATCTCCTAAGAAGACATCACCACCATCGTATTTCTCATACTCGCAGAACCACTCTCTATGGGGAGTGAAGTGAAAGGATGCACCTGAGTCAATCAACCATGCCTCATGATCTACATGTGTACTTGAAGAAGCCAAGTACACATCCCCACCTTCATCTGAGGTGGTTTTCGCCTCTGCAGAAGGATCATCATCAGATCCCTTTCCTTTATCATGAGCTTTAGATTTACAATCCCTTCTGAAGTGCCCTTCCTTTCCGCATTTCCAGCACACCACCTTTGTAGGTTTTCATGGAGATTTAGATCTCCCTCTAGATTTAGATCTCCCACTCGATGACTTATTTTTGTTTCTGTTCTGGGACCGTCCTCGTACAGACAAGGCATCACCATTCTGGTTGTCCATATTCTTCCGTCTCATCTCCTCCGTCAGCAAGGCTGAGACTATTTCATCAAACTGCAAAGCAGTTGCATTGCTACCTATTGCAATAACCAGACTATCCCACGAATCTGGTAGAGAACACAATAGACTGATGCACTTATCTTCATCTGAAATTTTAATATCAACAGATAATAATTGACTTACCACAGTATTAAACGCATTCAGATGCTCTGTCACCGAGTCTCCATCTTTCATCCTCAGGTTATACAGCTTTTTCTGCAGGAACAGTTTATTCACCGGAGACTTAGATTGGTACAAAGTCCCTAACTTGACCCACAAAGCCTTTGTCGTAGCTTCCCCTGATACATTCAGCAATACTGAATCTGAGACACACAATCGTATTGTGCTCTTTGCCTTTCGATCCAATTTCTTCCATTCTTCATCGGTCACTCCCGATGGTTTAGTACCCGTATCTACCGCAATCCACTGATCTTTATCGACCAACAGATCCTCCATCTTGAGTTTCCACAACTCAAAACTCTGACCATTGAACTTCTCAATCTCGATCTTTCCACTGCTCGCCATCTTCTTTCACCACCAGAATCGATCTCGCAGATCTCCTACTGAACAGGGTCTACCACAGGCCCGAGCGAAACCCCTCAGCAACAAAGGCGT
The DNA here is from genome assembly GCA_031772625.1 of Pinus tabuliformis. Lineage (NCBI taxonomy): Eukaryota > Viridiplantae > Streptophyta > Pinopsida > Pinales > Pinaceae > Pinus > Pinus tabuliformis. Next base: position 725,107,634 of record CM062819.1, read on the forward strand.
CCCCTTGAAGCCAAAACAGCTCCGATACCAAATGTAGGTTTTAACCCTGTACAGAAATTACCTGCATACGAATTCTTAAACAAAGAAAATAAACAATGCGAGAGCATAACCCATAAAACACATATGCACAGAGATTTTTCCCTGGATCCCAAAACCGGGACTACCATCTTGATTTTTCATTATGTTCCTTTCAATGTTACAATACATATTTATACATGCCGAAGCATCCAATACCATGGACCGAAAAACCATCGCGTCCAATACCATGTGCGAAAATCATGCACAAAACCATAGGTAGGTTTGCCCAACCTAATATAGGGTCCAAAAAAAAAAATTTCCCGGGGCGCTGCCCCGGACCCCGTAGAGGGGGGCTACTCACCCCCCTCAAACCCCCCGGATAGGGGGGGCTGCCGCCCCCCTGTGACCCCCCCGCTGCGCAATCGGCGCAACGAAGGGGGGCTACCGCCCCCCTCTAACCCCCCATTTAACTACGTAGGTTTCTACATGTTGTTCCTACCCCTAGAGGAACAAGGTCAGCAAACCACAGCACTGAATAGCAGTTCTCCACCTGAAAACACTCAAAAACAAGCTAATTCTGGATCATGTCAACTGCTCCACTGTCTACCTGCGCTGAATGTCAACTGCAAAGAAGGCTACCTGCGTTGGGCGAGTTGGGACATGTGGCACAGTCATTCCTCAAGGTGTCAATGCCCAGGAAGCTTCCAAAATGACACTTGGATCAAGGAATTCGACTGGTGATGAGTAAGAGGGTCTAGATCTCCAAGTGGAAGCAAGAACCTCCAAGTGGACTCAAGAACTGAAGAATAACTGAAGTGGGAGAGGACACTAGTCAGCTTCATGCCAGCTTCAAGCTGACTCATCCTTTCTCCAAAACTCCTATATATAGAGCTCTCTCAGGAGGTCTAAGGGGGCTGGAATCTTGTGAATGTAAGGAAGTGTTGTTGGTTTGAGTTTAGAACTATTGGGTGATTTGTTTTGAAGGAGGTGAAGAGGAGATTTCTTTCTGCTGGGAGGTGATGCTGGATTGGACCTTTTATGGTTGTATCACTTCCTGAACCTTACTTCTTCCATTAATAAAGCATTTGAGGTTCTTCTATATGCATGTGTCTCAATGGTGTATTGTTATACTTGTGTATTTGATTTATTCTAATCCTTGAATCAATTATGAATGTATGCTTCTTGTAGTTTCCCTCTCTTGCCATTTTGCAGGATCTTGGTGTAGCTGGGCCAGTGAAAGAGCAAGGAGCTGGGAGCAAGCAGCAAGGAGAGAAGATTGGATCAACCATTAGTGGAAGACATCGGTTAGTGGACCTCTTTCTCCCCTATTGTACTTTCATAAAGAAGAAATCTTAGGTAGCTTTGCTTCGATTGTTGCTGAGGTACTATCACCCTTAGAGTGGGATAGGGTCATTCCGTATTGGATACTTTTCCCAACAACAAATTGGCGACTCCACTGGGGATCGTATCTTGTTGGTTGTTTGTGTTTTTGCTATTCATTTCATAAACACAGGGAGTACCGAATCGAACTGTATTTGAATCTTTCAAATGCAAAGTAGAGGGCAGCTACTCTAGCTCAGTTTCTGGGCATGTTTATGATTTGAAGAGCTGATCCACAAGGAGTCTGAACAGCTCTTAGTGATAGCTTTTCATCCTCCTTTTCATCCTTTAGTGTGTACTTGATTGATAGCTTCTGTTTTGGCCAAAAACTGTGAATTTTTGAGCAATCTGTGACCCGGAAACTGAGAAAAACGAAAGTTTATCTCTTCATTGCAGGCACTGTGAAGGCAGTCTACATTTCATCGCAGGTCCCGAAGGGGCTACCTGTGCTGAATGTCAAACGGACAGTGTACTACCTGTGTTGAACCAGTTTTGCCTTAGGCAACTGGGGTTCCCTACTGTTTATTGCCCTGTTTTCATCCTTGTTTTTGCAACCTGTTATCAGTCAATGTGCCTATCTGAAACCAACTTTCCTTGCCACTATTCCGCCTCGGTTGTATAAAGAAACTGTATTTGTTCTTTGTGTATTTCTTATATCATTTGCAGTTTCCCATAACGAAAGTGAACTAGTCTTGCTGTGGCCTCTTAGATCTAGACCTGTGATAAGTGTCGTTTTGATCTTAAGAGTTAGTTTGTTTGTTGTTCATAGCTGATTGAGCTTTTGCTTTCGTCATATGGTTTGAATTTATACATTTCTAGTGCCGAAACAAGTAAATCTTAAGGTGTCTTTTGATTTTGGACAAAGCTTGTTTGCTTTCACTTGAAATTGAATTCAAAGTTATACAACAACTTTCTTTTTGTATTACATCAACATTAAGAAAGTGAAAAGAAATACCTGCATTGTGCATTTTGCATTTGATAAGTTTGTATGTTGATTTAGGGAAAAAGTGCATTAGTGTGTGCTCTTTGATCTGTGTGAAAAGATGATGTCTTTCTTTTCCCTCAGTAGTTAAGATTTTCATAAGTCAAAAAGATTGAAAAAGCTTGCTTATCATCTTAGACTGCATTTAGGAATTTGTATCAAACATCTCGTGGTGAACCTTGAAAGGAAAACTTTAAAAAGATCAACTTAAAATATATTGAATGAACCTAAAAATGCTTTGAAACATAACACAAATACATAGAGGTCTAAGCTAGAGACGTGTTCCGGCGTCGTTAAACGTGATATCTTAGCGTTGAGTGGTTGGGTGATTCCTCCACGGTGAAGCGATAAGTATCAATACGGACTTGTGCTCCCACGTACCGTCGCGTATATATTGGGAGACCCCTATAGGAACAAAGCCTTTATCCATAGGAAGCCATGTCGGCCGCCCTACTGATCGCAATGCAGTGAACACAGCATTCACGAAGATCGACCACTCGTACCGTAAAACGTATTTTGTGGTTTTGCGAAAAGTTTGGCACACCCTCTGCCTAGAACTCCAGAGCAGTTTCTTTTGGCCTTTTTCAAACTCTATAACTGAAAAAGTCCATCCAAGCATTTGTCACTTCGGGCTCGTTAAAACATCGAAGGAGACTAGAGTCATCTTTAGCTTTTTCTCGACTCTTAAAATGTGAAAAAGCAAGTTGTGTCTAAAGCGTCGTTATAAAATTTATTTTAAACGGAACATAATCACCTCCTATTCCTGCGTTGATCTGTAAGTTGAGAACATGGAACGCCCCAACCAAGGAATTCCACATGATGGAAATCCTAGTCCTTTCTCCTCTTGGGGAGAAGTTGGTGCGCCCCACATGGCCACATTGTCGCTTCCAGGACTGACAATTGGCCTGCCAGTTTGGCTATTCTCAACCAATGTAGTTCAGAACACCATGGTTCCTCAATAGTCGAGTCAACAGTCAGATCAGTCTAGAGCTGCCCACCAGCCTTCTACTTCCTATAACTCTTCCTCCAATCCTTCATTTTCGCAAGGTAGAGCCGGCAAAAGCCAAGCTCCCATGGAGAAGGAGGAGAAGAAGAAGAAAGAGAAGAAGAAGAAGGAGCCTAAGGCGACTGGGGGCAAGCAAAAGACATCTGACAAAAATCCACACACAGCACAGACCGGGCCTAAATCGCCATGTGTCATATGTAGAGGAGACCACTTCCATAGAGACTGTCCCTGTATTCCCCGGATACTAAGGGACTGGTCCCCTCGTTTGCACAATTCGGGAGCATCAACCTCTGATAGCCATGTTGAATGCTTACCGTCAACCAGCGAAAGTGAAGGTTCAAGACAAAGGGGAGGAGCAAGATCCCCCTGTAGACTGTGTGAAGGCGATCACGCCATCCACCGTTGTCCCTTCTTAGACGAAGCGAAGAGAGTTTTGGAAGATCGTCCGGTTTCACCGTTGAGATTTCCTCCTGGATACAAAAAACTCGTGCCAAGTCCTTCGTTGGTTGAGAATACAGCTGGCCCGCTCAAGTGGTCAGCTGAAGCGTCAGTCATTGAAAATGAACCTACTGAATCTAGACCGGACGAAAGTCCAAAGGTCGAAACGGCAGTTGACCCGGTTCTTCCTTCAGAAGTTTCATCGTCAAATGACACCGTCACTGAAGATTCATCTTCAAATGACACCCTCACCGAAGAGAATAAGGATGACGTCGTCCAGATTCTCTTCATCAGCACAGACTCTGATGAGCATCAGGGCAATGTGCCCATTCCTTTATCACAGGAAGGAACATCGTCAGGATCATATACGGTCGTGTATTCGGTCCCACCACCAAGCAACCTGGTTGTGTCCTTTGATTGGAACCAACTAGGCAGACCCCGGTTGCCAGCCAGTATACCATTCAGAATCATAGTCCAAATATACAGAATGGTAATGGCTGGCACTATCAATGATGAGGGGGCATCTCTGAGTATCCTTTCCTCTGTTGCTTGGAAAGCACTGGGTTCCCCGGCGCTTTTGCCTGAGAGAAGAAATCTCTCAGGTTTCGATAAAGGAACCAGTGGACCATTAGGGATCCTCCCCAATGTGCCTGTTACATTGAAAGGGAAGACCGTTCAAATGGACGTGATGGTCGTTCAAGGACCCTTGGATTATAACCTACTCCTTGGACGAGACTATATATATTGCATGGGAGCAATAGTCTCCTCACTCTTTAGAGTAATGTGTTTTCCACACGAAGGAAGAATGGTCAAGCTCGTAGACCAACTTTCATTTCCGGGATCACGCATCGCAAATAGTCAGATACCAACCCTGAATGGCCTATTCAATCAAGAAATGTCTCCACCCCCAGTCCTCCTTCCCGATGAGTGCGAGTGATTCGGAAAGATGGGACTGGAACCCAGGGGGCATGCATCCTGGTCTGCTTCGGGCAGAAAGAACCCTGGGTATAAGGTAGAATTTCCACGAGAGAATATGACTAGTCCGTACCCCGTCCGTGGATGGAAGAGGGGTTGTTCTGGAATAGGATTCTTTTGTCAAGGTTACGCGTTTGGCAATAGTCATTCACCCTTGTCTATTTCGGTAGACAGTGCCGAAGAAATGTTTTGTTTGAAAGATTAACGAAACAATCTTTGGGTAACCAGAAAGAGGCAAGCCCCCCTCAATAACACCAATGTTTTGTCTTTGAGTAGTGTTCTTCTCTTGTCGCAAGTAGCTGCTCTCTTGTCGCAAGTAGCTGTTCTCTTGCGATCTTGCGAAAGATCTGTTAAAAGCTGGGCTGACGAGAAGACAAGTATCGCGTAAGACCCGTTAAAAATAACAAGAAGACAAGTATCGTTAACATTAGACTGGCAAGATGACAAGTAGGTGTGAACACCCAAAGAAAAGTAGAGGTGGCGGAGAGGAGGGGCAGCCTTGAAATTGTATTTTATACCTGGGGGCATGCAAACCTTTCGGAGTGCAAGCAAAGAGCGGTTATTTATCTGTTTTTTGGATTAGTCGTTTCCTAACTTACATAAAGAAAGGATGTGGGGCAAAGGTCAAAATTTGCCAAAATTAGGAGCATAGCTTCGTGAGATAAAGCTCCATAAAAAATAGCTATCTCACAGGAGACATTCTTATCTTATGACTGGTGTAATCAAGTAGTTTTACCACGGAATTTATGCTCGTTAAAAAATAGAAAAGCGAGATCCGAGCAGTTTTAGCACATAGTTCATGCTCGTTAAAAAATAAACATAAGATTGAGCAGTGTTTTGGCGCATTCGAGCTCTTTAAAAAATGAACCCAGTTCCGGTAAATAACCTCTATGATCGTAAATTTATCAGTCATAAAAAGCCTTGGTCATGTTTTGCACCTGCCACCTCCACCGTCATTTGGCCGATCGTTCACCTCCATATGATTGTTTACCCATTTTGAGGAACAGCTGTGAAGAGTGATTTCACCTAGCCATCCTTGTGACACTGTCGTGATTGGAAAATTCCAACCTGTACCTGGAATCTGCTGCTATCCTTGTTTATCACTCGTTCCTCAAAAGACGAGTCTTCTTTGAGCTCTTTTCAACTGACTCGTAAAATATGAAAAGATTGCAGAGTTTTGGCCTTCCAGCTCGTTAAAGTTACCGGAAGAGCTATCCCTCCTCTAGATTTTAATCTTTTTGGACCTGAGGGATTATTGCACAAAAAGGTCGAGCGCTTGTTTTATTCGGCTTGTTAAAGTTATCGAAAACTCATCCCTTCTGTATTGTTTTATACTTTTTCGGACTTAAGGGATTAGATGACAAAAAAGGAATTTTGGAGTTAACTTTCTGTACCTTTTCAGACTCTCTAAAAATGAAAAGGACCGAGTTTTCCTTGTCGTTAGACTCGTTAAAATGATTAAATAGCGACAAACTTGTCTTTAGACGAGAACGAGTTTCCCTATCGCTAGGCTCGTTAAAACATAGCGATGGGCTTGCCCGAAGGGCAGGTTATAGAACAAGCATATGTTATCCTCCTCAAGATTGACAAAAATAAAGAGGTACTGGTCAGAAATGACTGGGGAAAAATTGGGAGAGCCTCAAAGCTTTAATGGTAGCAAGTCGCTGTTGAACATGACACTTTTCCGCCGTACCACATCGGGTTGGGTTGTTTCATTCACCAGTCTCATCACCATGGTCTCGCAAAACCATCCACATTTGGGGTAATGCTACCGATCCATCACATCAGTGTCGTTATATGTTCAAGAGATGTTGTTCAGAAAGAGTCAACCGTGTCCCATCCACTGCCATACATTATCCTTCATCCATCCATGACCGCCACCCTGAATCATATGTCACAGATTGTTTTCACCTCCACTAAAATCATTAGCTCCATTCCGTGTCACTGATGTGGGATTCATTAAGGCCCTCCTTTGACAGATTGCTTCTTGTCGACTTCAGCTCATTATCCAAGAAGTTGATCTAGGAGCACCCCCCTCAGTACTTTGAAGCTTGCATGCTTCAATGGCAAGTTTCTCACTTCCGGCGACAGGTATACATCAATGACCTTCGACCAGAAGATTTTGCGTGGTGTTCGACGCCAAGTCCTTTATTCACACCACGTGAATTGTACTGCAGTACCTTGAGGGTCATTATCATTATCGGTGATTCCTCTCGCGCTTGTTAACGGTTTACATCATTGACCGGTAATCAAACGATGTCTTTCCATGTTCGACTTCAGCGCAATTCTCACATGGATCGACTTGTACTTAAAGTGAAGATCGAACGAGTTTGAAGACCCCGGATCTAGTTTCATCCATCCGGGCTGCGATATATATTCAGGAAATATAAAGACATTTGACATGTACATCATTGCAGCAGATGATCATCCTACTCAAAGGATGGTAATTTCAGCAGAGAATTATCAGTCTATCATCAGACGATCGTCTGTTCTATGTACCAAAATGAATTTATAAAGTTGAGCATGGGAATGCCCGCCTCAGCTAGATCATGAAAGCAGAATGAAAAATAATGTATTGTATTGTATTTTATTACAGGTCACCTCTCAGCGATTGAATGAACTTCGGATCCTCCTGATAAAGCATTTCACCCGATAAACGACCTCATACTTTAGGGGCAACTGTTATAGACATTTTTGTGCCTTACAGCATGAAGCTTGAAATGTCCATAATCTAAGGGATCCAAAGTCCCTAAACATGTTGTTCCTACCCCTAGAGGAACAAGGTCAGCAAACCACAGCACTGAATAGCATTTCTCCACCTGAAAACACTAAAAAACAAGCTAATTATGGATCATGTCAACTGCTCCACTGAGAATCTGCGATGAATATCAACTGCTCCATTGTCTACCTGCGCTGAATGTCAACTGCAAAGAAGGCTACCTGCGCTGGGCGAGTTGGGACATGTGGCACAGTCATTCCTCAAGGTGTCAATGCCCAGGAAGCTTCCAAAATGACACTTGGATCAAGGAATTCGACTGGTGATGAGTAAGAGGGTCTAGATCTCCAAGTGGAAGCAAGAACCTCCAAGTGGACTCAAGAACTGAAGAATAACTGAAGTGGGAGAGGACACTAGTCAGCTTCATGCCAGCTTCAAGCTGACTCATCCTTTCTCCAAAACTCCTATATATAGAGCTCTCTCAAGAGGTCTAAGGGGGCTGGAATCTTGTGAATGTAAGGAAGTGTTGTTGGTTTGAGTTTAGAACTATTGGGTGATTTGCTTTGAAGGAGGTGAAGAGGAGATTTCTTTCTGTTGGGAGGTGATGCTGGATTGGGCCTTTTATGGTTGTATCACTTCCTGAACTTTACTTCTTCCATTAATAAAGCATTTGAGGTTCTTCTATATGCATGTGTCTCAATGGTGTATTGTTATACTTGTGTATTTGATTTATTCTAATCCTTGAATCAATTATGAATGTATACTTCTTGTAGTTTCCCTCTCTTGCCATTTTGCAGGATCTTGGTGTAGCTAGGCCAGTGAAAGAACAAGGAGCTGGGAGCAAGCAGCAAGGAGAGAAGATTGGATCAACCATTAGCGGAAGACATCGGTTAGTGGACCTCTTTCTCCCCTATTTTACTTTCATAAAGAAGAAATCTTAGATAGCTTTGCTTCGATTGTTGCTGAGGTACTATCACCCTTAGAGTGGGATAGGTTCATTCCGTATTGGATACTTTTCCCAACAACAGTGAGGAGAAGATGTACCTGTACTCTTTCATGACTGTATCCAGTTGCTTCTGTTGTGTGGAGGAACCCTTACTGGGGGTCGTGGATGTGGCTACGATCTTCCCCTTACTTTGATAGAAAACCAGAAAGAAAATAAATTTCCTGGTCCAGGAGATAATCTTACTGCATTTCTTGGCAGATATCAAATAGGTGACAGTAGGTGGGGTTACCTCTGGTATCCTATATAATGTATTACTCAAAGAAATAATCATAGAGCAAGGTCTAGACTCATATACAACGTGTCACTTCCACAAGTATGGTTGTCTAATAATACATCACAAGCGTCGAGAGGAACAACACCACATAATACCTCATGTATGAAGGGCTAGATGCTGTAGGGAAGGCGACACTACTGGCTGACTCAGAGATCTCATCCTTGGTGAAGCCACCGAATGATGTATGACTACAGGTGTGGTCTGGTCCTTAGGCCTAGCCATTTCGCGACCTTTGCTGAAATGAGGTTCTTTTGGATACCATTGTCGACAATGAATTGCAGTGGCAAACCCTTCACCAACATTTGTGAGTTGAAAAGAAACTCTCCCTCCTCTGGATCATCAGGCTCATTCTTCTCCACCTTGGTGGTGGTAAAAATGGCACTAGGCTTTGCATCAATAATCTGCTTCCATTTTTCATTCCTCTTGTGAGGTTCTGACTTAGGGTTGGAACATGCATCTGATTCTAAAGCCTTCACTTGGCCACCAGTGGTTACTTGGTTCGACACTCACTTTTGTTTTGAGTGGAGCTCTTATGGAACTCACACCACTTTCCTGTGTCCTTCTTTGACTTCGTGGTGGTGTTCTTTTCTTGAAGCTTCAACAGGTTGTCTTTGGTCACACCGCCTTGGCTTTGTCCTTTGTTCTTCGGATTCACATATCCAAAGTCTTGCTTCTTTTCTTTAAACTTATGCTCGATGTTTACAGTGTATCGGTATGTCGTGCCAAGAGAGGGTATGTACAGGAAATCCATCTCGTCCTGGATGTGCCTGTGTAGGAAACCACGATATTTGAGTACCAAATGTTTCTCTGAATCATTGATACCCAACTTTGTGAGAAGGGTATGAAAAATATTGTTAAACTTTGGCATGTTTTGGTCCCTTCCCTACCACATCATGGTCCACTTTATGTAGATATCCTCATAGCTTTCGATAGAGTAGTACTGCTCCTTGATGGTATCCTGGAATGAAATCCAAGTGGTTGTAGTTGAAAATAATGAGGCCGTACTTTCATCTTTCTGATCTTCGTAGGTTTCCCACTAGTCCTTTATGTGGGGGGTGAATTTGAGAAGTCTAAAAGTGATATTTTCCCCACTGGAAAAATAATGAACAAAAAAATATCCTTGCAACATATTTAATCATTTATCTAAGACGTATGCATCTATCTGACCCTCAAATATGGGAATGTCAAAATTAAATTCTACCTTAAAGGGTGTGGCAATTCCAAAGTAGTTATTGGAAGTCGATGCATTGCCCCTCGATAGTCGCTGACGGATTTGGGAAAAGTTGTCTATCAATGCATTCCTTTGTTGCTCGAGGGCTTCTTTGAGCAATATTTTGATAGGATCTCCTGTCCCCTCATCTTTCTTTTCATCTGCCATGGGAGGCCATCGGGATTTGTGAGGCCGATCTTGGAAAGGTTAAACCAGATCGAGCCCTAACTCCTTATATCCCGACCTCGTTGGGGACATGGAAAGAGAAATAGAGAAAGAGCAAACCACTATGATACCACTAGTCTAGATTTGAACAGGAATGCAACAAATTAGAGATATAACCATAAATAGAGAGATGCAGCTAAAATAACACTTCATTTCATTAATAGAAAAATATTGAAGTATGCTTACAATAGAATGGAAATAAGACTAGCTTAGGTGATGGTAGCTTATCTTTGAGAAGAGATGTGGTGGCTACATGCCTATGAACTAAGTTACATTGGGGTTCAAAGGGATATTTATTATTGAGAAACAATGGAAAATTCTAAACATCCAAAAATCTAACCCCAGGAGATGAAGCACCAAAATTGTGTGCCCCGTTTGGGTAAATTGGTACATCAGTTTCCCGGGGTCATAACTTTGTCTTACGATCTTTGTTTGGCTACCATAATACCTCTTTTTTAATATCTCAAAGAGAAGGATGAAAGCAAAGAGGAAAGACAGTTTGAGACCTTTCTCATCTCTCTGTTTTCCCAAAAAATGGTGTTTAGGGCCTCAAAAAGGCTCCGGAAGTTGAGGACCCGGAAAACTACCAAAAATAGTAAAATGTGCTACAATTAAGGAAACAAAAAAACAGAAAGAGATAGTATTGGGGGTCCAAGTGGAATAGGCGTGTGGTCACCAATATGCACCTGGATCAATTCCTCCCCTCATGCTATTGCAATCTCTAAGAGAATTTAACGAACAATACAGTTACACAAAAAGAAAGAATCTATGCTATGGACTAAGATTATATGAAAATATTTGTAAGCAAGGATAGTTGATCTGAACTTAAACAAGAACGCAAAAATTTACATATATTACTTTAAATATAGAGATGCAGTAGAAATAACACTTCATTCCATTAATATGAAATACTGGAATATGCTTATAATATAGAATGGAAATAAAGTAGCTCGGGCGATGGTAGCTTATCTCTGAGAAGAGATGTGGCAGCTACATGCCTATGCACTATGTTATAGTGAGGCTTAAGGGCCTATTTATTATTGAACAGCAAGGAAAAACACTAAACAACCAAAACCCTCACCCCATAAGATGCAACGCCAATAGTTTGTGGGCACCATTGGGGTTAGTTGGGCAGCCAACTTCCGAGGGTCGTAACTTAGTCATATTATCTCTATTTGGCGCATGCGATACCTCTTTGGAAATATCTCTACAATTAATACAAGTTTTATGATAGGTCTATGCCTATTTCTTTGGACCTACTGCGGACCTCAAAAAAATTCCATTTAGGGGGTCAAAACTACTCTAGAAGTCCATGACCCGAAAATTTGTTAAAAATAGTAAATGCTGCAACAAAAAAGGAAAAAGATGAAACCGACTGGAGGTCTAAGTGGAATAGGAGGGTGACCACCAATATCAACTTGGATCAATAGTATTAATTCACCATATATGATTGTGTGGCACATTGAATGAATAGGTAGCATCAATTGTGGCATTAGTGGAAAAAAATGGCACCAGTGCATCAATAGGATTGTGCACAACACTATGAGGGAATAACAACTACAAGGAAAATATAATTAGATGGATGAAGAATATATATGTGTGTGTGTGTGTGGAGGATAATAACATCATCCATAAATCTACATTTTTTGATGCACTCTAATTAATCATATTAAATATACTCACATTTGGTACATATAAGAGGCTGAAGTCACCCTACATCTAAACACTATTTGTCAAGCCCTATTGTAGAGTTACATGGTCTAACATGACATGCAACATTAGTTATTGGTGACTTCTCCTACAATGATGCAGTCGAGGTGCCATGTTGCACTAGTGTGCAGGTTGATGAAGTTAGCACCACTTAGGTCTCAACAATGCTATCCATAACTAAAAGTTTTTGGGCATGGGGTTAGGCCATCCTTTTGGTGAACGATGACTTAGTGCTAGGTTATGCCAATAATTTTGTCTATTTTGTGTATACCCATGACCAACCCCATGTAATTCCTCATTTCAAAGTCAGCATGGATTCCTAAATGAAACTCTACCCATAACTTCCCTTAATAAACATAGAAGTACCACCCTATTATGATAGGGATGTTTATTGAATACCATAAACCACTTGTCCACCAACTACCTTGAAATGGTTGATAGGTGCATTAGTCCATACAAACCCATCTCATGGTTATTAGTATCTATTGCTTGTCTTTACGTCAACAAACAAAGACAAAAAGTATTGGTTAGTAATGTTGAGGAAAATTACTCCTCGTCATAGGTTGCATGAAGCATTCCGACGACGAAAACATGGTGAGTGAACCCATTTTGTCTGTGGGTGTTACTGAAATATCAAGTGGTAATAGCAGAACAATGCTACCTACGGCGAGCCCTGATATTGTCGAGTTGGCAGCGAATCCTCACCTGTCTTAAATTATTTTCCACATTTTTAGAACGTTAAGTCCAAGACAGAAACATGATGATGTATGACCACCTAAGTGAAATCATCGGTTGATATATTATTCTGTAACTCCAAATAATTTGGATACGGACAAATTATCTTATGTTAAAATTTCTGCTGGGTGTTTATGATTATTATTAACAGTTTGAATGCAAAAATAGAAATCAGCACAACCACATCACTAAAAAGAATAGATTTATCAGTTTATATCGACTACATTTTATTAATATAATGCTGATAATATATATTTCAAAAGAATACATTTGTCAGTTTATATGGACTGCATTTTATTAATATAATGATGATAATATATATTTCAAAAGATATTAATTTTGTTTATATAATTTAATGAAACTTTAAATTTAGATAAAACAATAATTAGAAAAATAAAATTACACTGAAATTTTCTTGTGTAAAATATTTGTGTTCCAATTATCCATTTTTGAAACGCTCCATCCTTAGCGAACCCATAATTGGCAGGTTTATGTTCATTCAATTGACAGCTTTATTGAAGGAGAGTGAGCCACACATAATGCGTTTGTGTCGTTAACCGCCACTTATGAAACGGTTAATTAGTTTTTTTTTTAACATCTATATAAATTGATATCGAAAATGAAACAGATTTGCGTTTCTTAAATATTTAAAAAACATTTCCATGTAAATTGATATGGAAAATGAAGCAAATTTTCGTTTCTTAGATATTTAAAATTCAATTTTCTATTTTACAACATTTATTATAATTTTAAAATAAGCGACACTGTGATAATCCGTTTCGTTTTTTTGGTAATTTGACAATACTTTTTTTAAGTGCATTTTGCATTTTGGTTATTTAAAATGCTCGTAAATTTAATATTTCTCAAATGAATGATATAAATAGCAGAATACAAACTTATCTTTCCCATTAAATTTCAGTAAATCTCTTTTAAATTTAAACAAAAGTAAATCTCTTTTAAATTTAAACAAAATCAAACACTTGTAATAATTAAAATATTATTGGCTTGAGGCGGGAGCGAGCTGAGCAGAGGTGACCAGGGTTAACCACTGCTGCAGCGGGTTTCTCTCCATGATTGGCACATAGGAAGGAGCTCCACTCCCTCCTACAAGGAAGCAGTGGCCAACAAGAGTAAGAGGTCTCTAGAGAAAGGAAAAGGTGATGCGGAGAAAGGTAGAAATAAAAGGGAGAAGGAGTTAGAAAGCACCAAAGCGAAGGAGAAGGATGGTACAAAAGACAAGGAAGAAAATGAAAAAATAAAGGGAACAAAAGACAAAAATCAGAAGAGTTAGTGCAAACCAGAGCTGAAATTACTCCTAGAGTAGTTTTAAATAATCCAGTGTTGCACGAGCACAGAGAGCACATGCAGACTTATGCAATCATATACAAATTCATGGGGCTATAGCCCACTGAAAAAGCCTTACAAACATAGATAAGATACCACTGGAAGCCCAAAAGTAGCAATGATCTATATCGGGGGTCCAAAGGTTTTTTTCTACTGTGGTGTTCACTAACATTGAAGATAAGGACAACGTGTTTGAAGGTGGGCCCTACTTCTGTGCAGCAGCAGGGCCCTATATGAGACCATGGACATTGAACATCGTTCCAGAGTGGGAAACTTTTACTTCAGTTCTGGTTTCGGTAAGACTCTATTCTCTACCTCTTGACTATTAGCAAACTGAATCCCTTGTAGCTGTAGGCAATAAATTAGGACGATTTATCAAAGCCTCTGAAGCCATAAGGAGGGGAAAATACACTTCTTTTGCTAGGATCTGTGTGGAAATGGACCTATCCGGAGCTCTCCCGAATGAAGTCATCTTGGAGGTTTTTGATGAGGAATGGGTGCAAATAGTCGACTATGAACATATTCCATTAAGATGTCATAGATGCCATGAACATGGGCACATTCTAAGAGACTGCCCCCTCAGTCAAGCAAAGAACAAAAGCAAAATGAATGCAATGAAAGACATAGAAAGCTTTCACAAAGTAGTTCATAAAGTGAAAAGTGGAAAAAAAGGGACAAAGCAATATCATGCTGAAGGAAAAAAGGGTAGCCAGAACTAGTTCCAAGTTCTTGAAGAGGAGGAAGAAATAACAATGGAAGATCAAGCTATGAATGAAGATTACGAGAAGAAGGAAAAGGAAAAGGAAAGAGATCAGACGTAGGAAAATGAAAAACAGAAGGGGATTATGTGGAATGAATCAGAGCTGGAAATGGATCAAGATATGACCTAGAGTGATATGGATATGGAGGACAATGAGCTTCAGGAGGTTCTGGACAGAGAGAACCAAGATCTATAAGGGTTCTTGGCCCAGGGAACAACTAGTGGGGTAGAATCACTACCACAAGAAGAGCTCAATCTGATTCAGCAACTATTCTTATGGAAAACCTAGGCAAAGGGTTTAGAGGGAGTAAATAACTTTGAAAGACAGAGCAATGATGAGATGAAAGGAGTGAAAATGACTCCAGGGTTAGCACCGAGAAATCCAGGGAAAAAAAGAGGTAGGAAAAAACAAAACAAGCTACTAATGGAATGTGGAAAGCTTATGGTGAACTTAGGTAAGATGAAAGACCTAACCAGTTATTCCTTTACCAATATTTAATTATGAAGTTCACCACTTGGAACATTAGTGGTCTGGGTAGCAAGAGAAAACAGAGAATGATGAATAATAGAATAAAACAAGTAGCTCCGGATATAATTTTTGTCCAAGAGACAAAATGCTCCATTCAAAAATTAAGGCAAATCCATAGTAAATGGCTCAGTAGATTCGAGTTTCTAGAAGTGAAAGTAGAAACTACAACAGGGGGCATCCTCACACTCTAGAATCCCCAAAAAATTGGTATAATTGATGCGGAGGCATCAAGGAATTATTTATCAGTTGTTATACAGCCAGTAGGAGATAGGGACACTTACCTAGTCCTGAATGTTTATGGCCCTCAAACGTTAGATGACAAAATCAAGTTCATAGACTCCCTGGTGGATGTACGAGTCAGACATGCAGGACTACCTTGGGTCCTAGGAGGAGACTTCAATATGATTAGATCACTCTCGGAGAAAAAAGGAGGTACAAGAGCTCTAAATATAGATTCCTTAGCCTTCCAAATCTTTTCAGAAAGCATGAACCTTGTTGATATTGAGACAAAAAATGGCCTCTGCACCTGGAACAATAAAGAAGGGGACTAACTAGTAGCCTCCAAGTTAGATAGATTCATGATCTCTGAGGATCTTATGCTCATAGATAAGGAAATAATAGCAGGAATTCTTCCCTTCGGAGGCTCAGATCACTGGCCGGTTCAAATGGAAATCAAGGGCATAGGCACCCCAAGAAATAGACCTTTCAGATTTGAAAATATGTGGCTTTCTCACCCAGAATTCATCAGTAACATCGAAGAATGGTGGGTCGAGAATCTGCAAATCCAAGGATCAACAATGTTCCTACTTCACAAAAATATTAAAGTACATCAAACTAAAGCTTAAAGCCTAGAATAAGAAGGAATTTGGTAATAATTTTGCAGGAAAGAAAGCGGTGGAAAATAAATAATGGAGCTCAACCAAGATTTGATCAAGGAAGGTTTTGACAAGGACAAAAATGACCAAGCAGAAAAACATCACCAAGAGTGGGAAAAGTTATGCTATCAAGAGGAATTTTTTTGTAAACAAATATCAAGAGTTCAATGGCTAAAAGAAGGTGAGAGAAATACTAAATTTTTCCATAAATCTACTATAGCAAACAGGACTTACAACAGAATCTCTTCGATCAAGGATGTGGATGGGCAGATACATCAATCTCATGAGAGGATAGAAGCAGTGTTAGTTAAGAATTTCCGAGGTATTGCTCAGGAAAATGCTTTAGACAGGGATCCTTTCATCAAGGACCTCATAAAGCATTTCCCCAAGTTGGTTTCTAGAGAGGATAACTGTAATCTCAATAGACCGGTTACAGAAAAGGAGGTTAGTGAAGTCCTCAAGGAAATGAAAAATGGTAAGGCTCCAGGTCCTGATGGATTCAATGTAGATTTCTTCAAAGCTTGCGGGAATATTGTCAAAAAGGATATTATAAGGGTTGTAGAAGACTCCAGGCTAAATAGAACCATTGTGAGAGCTCTCAATACCTCCTTTATCTTGCTTATTTCGAAGCAGGATAATGCCCAAACTCCAGAGAGGTATAGACCCATAGCTTTGTGCAATGTTGTTTATAAGATAATTTCCAAAGTTGTGGCCAACAGACTCAAACCTTTAATGCCTTCGATGGTTTCGGGGGAACAATCAGGTTATGTGGAGGGTAGACAAATTCTAGACAACATCATACAAGCACACGAGGTGGTACACTCGTTAACCAGTGAAAGGAAATCGGGTATGATAATGCAATTGGACATTGCCAAAGCTTATGATAAAGTAAGTTGGACATATATCAAGAAAGTACTTGTTGCATTTGGTTTTGACCATAATTGGATCAGATGGGTCATGGCCCTGGTGACCTCCTCCAGCTTTTCAATTTTAATTAATGGCTCTCCCTCTGAACTTTTTCTGCCTTCTCGAGGACTCAGACAGGGAGATCGACTCTCTCCTTTTCTCTTCATCCTCATGATGGAAGAGCTGGGGCGGTCCATCAAACATGCTAGAACTACCGGAAAAATTCAAGGACGACAACTTTTGGAGAATGGACAAGCATTGACTCATCAAAAGTTTGTAGATGATACCATGTTACAAGGAATTCCCACAGTCAAGGAAGCACTAGCTTATAAACAAATTTTGAAAGACTTTGCTTCGGCTTCAAGTATGGAAGTTAATCTTTCCAAATCAATTTTTTTTTCTTTAATACACATATAGCCATCTAGACAAATGTCTCTAGAATCCTTGGATTTCAAAGAGAAACTCTCCCCTCTAAGTATTTGGGAGTTCCTCTAACGGCTAAACCAATGCTCAAAATCATATGGGGACCGTTAATCATTAAGATGCAAGATAGGGTCAGGAAATGGGCAAACAAGGCTCTAAATCTGGCAAGTAGATTGGTTCTCACAAAGGCAGTGCTAAAAGCAGTGTTCCACGGGGACTCGCCCCCCCCCCTAGGGGTTTAGTTTCCTTGGTCCCCCGCGCTCCAGGGACTTGGGGACTAGAAGGGGACATTTCCCCACGCTCCCAAAAATTAGGAAACTCAGGGGGCGTTTCCTAAAATGGGGACGAGGGGGGATGTGGGGGGACGTGATGGGGTGGGGGGGACGAGGGGGGGCGTGAGGGGGCGAGGGGGGGCGAGGGGGCTCGTGGCACATTAAAAACCATTTAAATTAATTAAACGCTGAATTTAATCTTTAATTAAGAGTATATTAACATTTAGGGTTTTGGAAAATGGTGGTTTCATGTTATAAAAATGGCACCTGAGCCATGAACAACACACTCACAGCCTTTGCAAGTTTGCTGAGCGCTCCACTCACTGTTTCACTATTTAGATTTCTGATTCATCATTCTAGAACTCCTCCCTCTCTCTAGTTGAGCGTCCTAGAAGCAGCAGCTCCCATCGAGCATCGTGTGAGCAGCACCTCCCTGAGCAGCGCTGCATGTTGTGGAGCGGACTGCTACAGCTGAACAGGTTAGTAACAGACTAACAGTTCAATAAGTGATATAACAGTATAACTTATAAGTCCCCAACAAATCAATAGTGTGTATTGTTTGGTGTGTCTTGATGGTTGTTTTAACTTTTTTTTAAGCGACAATGCTATCGTAACTTCCAGCCATCAGTTCTCCAGTAGAGTCACCATGGTCTCGAAAGAAACCAGGTTTCCATGTTTCAGTTATAAATTAGGAATTTTAAATATATTATGCAGGGTTTCTTATGATGCCGGACGGCCTTGTCTATGGCCACACTAGTTTTCATATGACAACCTTGTCTCAATTTTACATATATTCTACAGTTTTTATGATTTATCATTGCACAGTACATCAGCCCTTTCCGAATCATTGGACGTGTGAATGAAATTTGGGCAATCATCAGTGTCTGTCTCAGAGAAGTATCCACTGTCAACCAAATAGGCTAGCCGCTATTCATATATTAATATTATCAGTTGAAAATCTACGACCTGCCTAACTAATATCAATATAAAATTTATTGATGTGAAGTAGCCCTGAAAAATGAAATCGGTTTGCTTTTGTGATGCGTGTGTACTATTGGTGTAGTTAGAGTTAAATTACAATGTTTTTCCATGGTTAAAACATAAATGCCCTTCTACACCCTGCCCAGTCAACTTCAGTATGATTGAGCAATATTGCTAATAATGTATATGACAACACTCATACCGATGCCAATTAAGCTAGAAGATTTTATAAAAACATGATTGCGGCTCTAAAATATATGAACCGTTTCAACTTTCAAATATATTATATAACACAAAGGTTTGGATGAAGTTTATCCATCTAAATATGAAACATTGTTTCTCGCATGTCTTAGAGCTTATCCCAATACTCCATTATATAGTCTCTTACACAGCCTACAAACTTATGAAGATGTTGATTTCCACACAATACAAAAAAACAGAAACTTTGGTTTTATTGAAAATAATCCAATGTCAAGGCCTCCAATATTTCACCAAGTTCTTTCAATCCTTCCTTTAGAATATTTCATGATCATTGATGTATGATTATAAATTAGAATTTTAAATTTATTAGTTTATATGATATTATAAATTTAGATAATGTCAAATGATATTCATATCAATGATCATGCTTTGCAGCTTTTCAATTCAAACCAAATTGGCAGATTGTCATAGTGGACTCAATTAATAAATTATATTTTATATTTACAAATTTTTAAGACCCTGACGCTCCCCCACGTTTCCTAAAAAATGGTAGCGAGCTTTTGTATAGGCCGCTCCCGCACCCCCTCGCTCCCTCGCCCCCTCGTCCTGGAACCTTGGTGGAACACTGGCTACAAGCAATCCCTGTCTTCATGCTATCATCTCTCCCAGCTCCCAAAGGAGTTTTACAGCAATTTAGAAGAATCCAAAGATATTTTCTCTGGGGCAAAGAGGAAACAAGGAAAAAATGCGCTTTAGTCTTATAGGATAAGGCTTGTAAACCCAAGAACCAAGGTGACCTTGGATTGGATGATATAGAGATTCTAAGTAAGGTTCTAGGGGCCAAACTTTGGTGGAGGTGGGTTAAGGATCCTAAGGCTCAATGTGCAAGCATCTAGAAGGAAAAATATGCCAGTTATTGGCTTTCTCATGATATCATAAGAATGTATGGAAATATAACAGACTTATGGAAGCCTTATGTGAAGAATTAGAAAGAGAGAGCGTAAGACTCTTTGAGAGAGAAGCAATAGTTTGAAGAAGCTTGAAGAAACTCAAAAAGGCCTACGAAGAAGCAGCAAAGAGAAAGTTAGTTCTAAAGAAGAAGGCCTAGTTTTTTTTTTTTCTCTTGGTTGAAGCTATAATGCGCTTAGGTAGTTGTTATCAAAGCATTATAATGAAAAAAACTTAACAAGTGAACAATGAGAGTAACATGTGAATAGTGAGAATGATTTTGTCAATATTATATGGTGTGAAGTAAGCAAGGTTATCCTATGAGATGTAGAGGAAGATATATAGAAGCATTGTGATTTTGTATCAAGGGAAGACCTTTTCAATACCATAAGAAAATGTAGGAATAGTTAGAAGTGTCATTGAGGGCATGATCTTAGGGTGATACTTTGACCAGGTCGACACGAAAGCGCACGATCTCAGGACAAGACATTGCTAGGTTCCTAAAATGGAAACATGATTCCTTAATGGGTAGTAGCAAGATGAAAATATGGGGGATAGTTTGTTAAGTCCATATGATCATACATGAATAGGAACAATTCAAGAGTATTTGAAAACATTCTCATAGAGAGCTTATTTCATATAGGAAGAACTTGTGGATGTTTGACAGACACTTAGAAGATGCAGAGACTGAAATAAATGGAAAAAGGGAGACACAATAGGATTAGGATCATACATGATTATGGTAGTTTGATATACATCTGTGACCCTCTACCATTGATGTCAAATGGGGAGATATTGTAGACATTCATACAAACATTAACTTGAGGAGAAGAAACAGGTGGAAGTATTGACAAGATGAAGGAAAGAAAGAAGGGAGGCATTTTTGTAGTTAGACAGATGGTGTTATCAACACTATGACATGATGTGTTTTTATATAAATCTAGGTTTGGTTGATTGAAATCAATAAGTATCAATGTTAGATGGTCTTTCCATCAATGATAAAGAGGGAGATTGCTGCACATAATATTTTCATTGATGATAAAAGGTTGTCATTGATGTAAAAGGGTATGTCCAGGATAGTAGAGATATTATTCATGGGTCCAAGGAGGAAGTATGATAGCTAGACATATTGCATCCCCTCATTAGGTGAATTTTGCGGAAGATTGAAATTTATTGTGTCTTTCATAAGGTTATGAAGCCCTAATGATCCTATAAATAACATGTTGTGTAATTCTCATCAAGACCTTTCCAACAATATATCCTACTCTAAAAATCTACTCCCAGCTACGAAGTTATGATTATTTGAAAATAAAAAATAATTGAGGGCACAAAACTATAGGGAAAACCCCCCCAACATTAATCCATTAATTAATGCACATATTTGGGGAAATCTATGGCAGATAGTGTCCCAACATGTATGAAAATTGATAACATTAAAGTTAAAGAATATTTTATCTTATTAGGTGACTCCAATAACAAATGATAGATTGCATGGTAGATGATGTGAAGAGTTGCACAAAATTTAACTAGTTCGTCCAACCCAGTAAAATGGTGGCATGTGAAAGAAATTCAATAAAGGAAAAAGTGGTAGATTTGAATGGACATTTACAATATGTGGCATATAAAAGGAATAATTCTCGGTCACCCTTGATCAATTGACAATTCGTGATTTTAAGTTAGCCATATGTAATGACATTGAAGATTGGAACCTAGAGCATGATGATTGGCCTGATGTAATGGTATGACAGTGTCGACACATGGAAAAAAATGGTAGGACATGATATGGCTGCAAGTACAATGTGGCATGACACATCATCCCATTACATTAGCAAAGTGACATTGCACAACTAGGGGTCGCCATGTGGAAGGTGTATTTGGCACACTTTGATTGGTGAAAGGACCAAAAATGGGTTACATGTGGCACCCCTCACAAGTTTCCACATTCCTCAACGATTTCATGATTCCATCATCAAAAAAACAACCATGGAACCCTAAGGATCAAGTGACATGATGAGGTCACATTGGGATAAGCACCAAAAACATTGGGTTTCAACAAAGCCACATTACATTGGTCTCCAAATATGCAGGGATGACTGAGAATGATTGGTGTCAACCCCATTAATCACGTTGACCACCAAACAATTATCTATATACCCTTAGTTGTGGGATATTAAATTATCAATGTGAAGTGTGTTGTGTGGGGAATAAGTTTTGTAGTTTTATGGTTCCAAGGTAAAAGGATTATGGTCACAAGCAGTGTTCGAGCGCTATTGAGCTGTGTTTCACTTTCAAAGGTGAGTAACCACATGGTTTGAATTTCTTTGTTGGTTTATGGTTATGGTTTGATGTATGCATTCATTGCTACAATGACCTCATTGACATAGCCCTAACTCAATTTGTATATGACATTGTAATCATAATTTTAATTTTATTCAAAATGTTTCCCAGGAAGATTTATTTTCATATTTTGCATATAAACATATGAAGCACAAGTGATGTAAGATCCTACAACATATGTTTGAGCTAGCCATACTGAGGTAGACATGATATATATGTTACATATAACTAATCCTAGTCAACAAACCAAATCGATTTAGGTATAAGGTGATTAACACACTCTATATGATGTGTAGAGAGGTTCCCAATCATCACACTAGATCAAGATGGTTATATAGTTATTGACATGTATATGTTACATAAAGCGACTCCCAATCAACACACCAGATCAAGCTAGCTATATGGTGATTGACACATTGTATATGTTATAAGTTGGATCATGCATGGAATGGTTTAGGTTCGAATGCCCTAGATCTTCATTTTCAATTCAATGCTACCATAACAAAATTGTTTGTTAGGATGGCTTTGTAAGCATTCTCGCATGGAGTAGTTAGTATGAGATCTAGTTTGTATATCAATGGGTGCAAGTTAAATTCACCGAATTACAAGGTTTTGTTAGATTTTTTATTAATTTACTTTTTTCCTACTAGAGTTTCATCTTGCTGAATATTTAATCAACTCGGGATCTGCATTTTGTCATGCCAAAACCAAAAAAATGCTTATTATGTTTAAAGCACATGGAAGACACCTTTTTGTATCATTGTTAATTTAGTATATGGTTTTAAAAAACCACCTGGAAGACACTTTTTTGTATCATTGTTAATTTAGTATATGGTTTTAAACGACTATTTTGAGTTTTTGAGCTCGTTATTGGCGCAAATTGGATTCCAAAAAAAGCATGGTGATCAAGTCTCAGAGGTGGAAACTCCTGAGGGCATGAAAGGATTATTGACTTGTTCTTGATAATGAAAATAACTAGTGAATGTTTTGAGGGCTTATGAGCAAGTTGTAGCGGTTTTGATTTTATGGAAGAAGTAGGTTTTGAGATGAGTCATATGTGACGAGATTGATGAAAAGATTGAAGTAGAGCTTTGACATGGTATGGTAGGGCATGGAGAATAGTATGATAGAAACATCTTATTTGCTTTGAAGATTTTATTTTTTGAAGAGTTTGCGGACCAAATTTTAAATATTTTGAAAAGAGGTGTATAAGGAATTAAAGGTGAAGGTAGGTGCTTTAGCTAAGGCTTGAGGCTAGAGAAAGTCAATTTTTTCTCACCATCAAGGTTGATGCCTCAATTGTGTTAGAGCTTAGAGTCATTCGAATCTTTATCATCATCAATATTAGTGCCTAAGTTAGTTTGTACTCTATAATGAGTTTTTTCTTACACATATTCAAGGTTGATGCCTAAATCAGATTATAGCCTATTGCAAATAGCATCTTGCATATTTTGGGGGTAGGTGTCTCTAGCAAATTGGTTCATACAAATCTATCTAATGAATTAAAGCATAAAAATAAGATTTTTTTTTCCTTTTCTCTCGTATAAATTTCCTAATGAAAACTTATGATTGCTTGTGTTGATATGACGAATTCGTAATTTATCATTGATGTGATCTATTCCTAATTTATTATTGACATGATGGTTGCTTTATGACGCATTATTCGATTTTTTTATAGGTGTAGTCTTTAGTGCGACTTTTGCAAGTTTTTCCAGTGGGGTTTTTCGGTCAAATTTCTCTAAAATCCAGCAGCAATTTGTTGAAATCGCAAGTGTGATAGGTAATTTCTGCACAATCAAAGCATCCTAGGGGTTTTTCAGGGTGCTAAATCCAAATATGCAGTTAAAAAACTATTTTAAATAGTACAAATCAAGATTTAACCTCAACTTTTTCCACCGGATTCCGTCACCGGAATCTCCAAAAAATCGCACTAAAGACAACTCATTTTTTATATGCCGCAAAGGGATGTATTATCATTGACGTGATATTTAATTCAATATATATATTATCATTTTTACTTTTTATGACATTGCGCCTTTTTTAATTATGTTTATATACAATAAAAGGATTAATGTGTAATTTCAACCAACATAATTTTTACCAAATTTGAGAAATTTTTTGCATGCAATGATGTCTTCATATTCTAATATTCCTAATTGTTTTTTTTAATGTAAAATATGTTATAAAAATCTATACCTTTTTTCTCTTTTACAACAATTTTAGGATAGTCATTTCTTAGAGTTTATGGTTTAATAAAAATTCTAATAAGAGAAGGAGTGAAAAAGGAATTGATTCCTCTTTGTGCTTGGTAGATCTAGACTTAAGATGGGAATTAAGATGAATCTAGGCTGGTCTTATATACATTTCACATCTCCCTATATAAAATTATTTTCATTTTATTTATATTAAAACCTTGATTTTATCTATGAAATATCCACAAAATACTTTTAGTATTAGTGAGGGTAAAAGGTTTAGATATATCTGAAAAGTACAATCATTTTTCCTCTAGATTTAATTACATTTTTTTTATAAAATTAAATTGAAATAAAATGCTTATAAAATATTTTTATTGTGAAATGAGATATGGTTTTTGGGAATGTGTTATTGATAAATTATGGTATTGGCCCCTAGTATTCTGACAAACCCTATTTATAAGTTAATAATATCCATGGTAAAATTTTATTGCAAGCATTAATTTTTATATGTTTACTTATTAAATTTAAATATGGTTACAAAATCATTACTAGGCCCTCCCAAGCAATCACGAATGAATCTAGCAATCAATATCTTGTTTAACCAATATTAGTTTAACATTAATCAATGAAACTTATAATGCTTAACTTTGAAAAATAGATATTTACTTTTAGTGTTACTAAATAACTATTTTTCAAACATTTGAATGGACCATAACTTGAAGGTCTTATGATAGCCTTTGCATAATGTAATTACTAATTACATGCACATTTGATTCCATAATTTATGGATGTGGTTCCAATATTCATGCATAATCATTATATATTTGTGTAGTAATCCTTTAATCCAAAAACAAATATTTGAAAATACCTCATACTCACATAAATAACATATTTACTATTAATTACTTCCCATAATAATTTAGGCAAGTCTTTACAAATTTTTTTATAAAAATAATATATAAATAAATATACTTATAGGAGTCACTTCATATAATAATTTATGTTTTCCTCACTTTTGTAGGAATCAAATTGTAAATGTGTAGACTTATTAGCAGCTACTACCTACCAAATGCCCCAAAAATCAATTAATTTATCCAGTCAGTGCAATTGAAACATATGAAAATCTGTAATTGTTTTTCTATTATTTTATATATAATTTTTCTGCCAATTTAAAAAATATTGATATATAATCTTTCTTATATTACACTTAATATGTCAATGTAGAAAATCTTTTACTACAAAACCAAAAAAAATAAAATATATTTTACCATAAAATATTGAATAATTTAAGAAATAAAACCACTTTAGCAAAAAATTAATAACTAAATTAATATTAAGTAACTTAAGAAATAAAACCACCTTACCAAGAAATCAATAACTAAATTATAGATTGAAAAATAAAGAACTAGCCCCATAAAATGAAAATTAATAGCCAAGATATAGATTGCAAGAATAAAGGGCAAATTCTATACAGTGAAAAACTAGACGATAATTTTGATTCTTCTTCTAAAGGGAATTTGAATTTGTTTTAGAAGTAAACATAATATTCATATAATATATTTTCAATATGACCTATTTAAAAGTCAGGTAAAATAAACACACGACTAATATCTTAATTATAAACTAATTAACACTTTTCAATTGGTGGTTGGGACAACATCACTTTTCTAAGTGAACAACTAAATGATAAGAACATTGAAATAATATTAACAATACAACTTTGAAGCACGACTATTAAATTAAGCACACATGAAAGGAAGGAGATGGTTATTTGAATGTTGAAAGAGATACTCATTTGAATGTTATTATGTACTTTTGAATTTTAAAAAAATATAATATTCTTTATCCATTCGAAGTAAGAATCAAGATAATATTCCAAGGCAGAATAATTGTAAGAAATAAAAATATTGATAAATTTTATTTAATTTTATAATATTAATTATATATATGAGATATCAGAATTTTTATTTTTTTTATATAATTAAAATTTTGATTTAAAAGTGTTTAATAATTACACAATAACTCTCTCCTAAAATTTCCTGACCTAATATATTCTGATAATAAAGCCTCCTTTTTCAACGGTCCAATTTTTAAAAAGTCATCTTTAGCGAAACCTATAATTGACGGGCTTCTGTCCATTTAATTGACAGCTTTATTCGGGATAACAAACCATTCAGATATGCAGGAGCTGCTAGTACCGGCATTTGTGTGGTTAACTCCCCCAAATCAAATGGTTAGATAATTATTATCTTTAAATATATTCTTTTAAATCCAAATAAAACCATATTGGAAATGAAACAGAATTACATTCTTAAAATCATGTTTTGCGGGACACCTTTATAATTTTCCCTTTTAAATTTAACATTCAATTGGTTTACTGATAAGTTTTTGATGTTCTTAATATATAAGTAGGATTACCATTCTCAAAGCAAGGTTAAAATTGCGAAAAATTAAAAAAAACGCATATTTACCATTTCAAACATCCTAAATTTTATCAAAACCAGTTTAAATTACTCACAAAATTGATGAGAAAATATAAACAAAAAAAACTTATAATAATTAAAATCACATATTTTAAGATATATGAAATAATTTTTCATAAAATCTTTTTCGATTACACAAAATACATTATAAATGAAAATGCGTTACAGATTAAATGTGTTTTACTACTTAAAAAGAAAAATGAAATTGCAATCATAGGTAACTAGTCACAATGCCTTAGTGAAGTCTACCCAAAATTCCCATTTTTGAAGGTTTATACATTATATTTTTATTATGAAATTTTTTTGAGGAGAAAATTACATAATGTGTGATTATCAATGGATCATTATCATTTTCAGAATAAGATGAAAAATTATATCATGGCAGATTTTTAAATAGATAAATAAATCATTCCAATAAGTATTTAAACAGCTACCATAATTTAATTTCTGATATATCTGGACTATAAACGATACTAATGGGTTCAAACCAGCCTACAAATTCTCTTTGATATAATTTTCTCCAAAATAAAATCTTATAATCTACATATAAATCACACAACCCTAGACTCGCTACATTATCTCTTCTTAGACAAATGATCAGTGTTTGTTTTCCTTCTCCCTGGTATTTTGAATCACACAACCCTAAACTCGCTACATTATCTCCTCTTAGACAAATTATCAGTGTTTGTTTTCCTTCTCCCTGGTATTTTGATCGTAACAGTTGTCATCTGATGAAATTCTATGTATAGAATTTATTTCGTGGCACTCACTTTCAAAGTTTCACAAATGATAAATTGGAAAAGTGGGTTAAAATTTTACAAAGATCACGAGTCCCGACGATCAATCAAAGAGTTGGATTCTGTTGTAATGTATTCTGATAAATTCAGAGTAACCACATCCAGCACAACGTAAGAAATATATTTCCTATTTAATAAAACATCATTGGCTACATATACTGTGGAACGAAACTGAGCACTCAAATTAGGTAACTGCAACAAACCAAGGATCCAGTATGCTCCACTCGACTGTATTTGCTTCATATAATTAACTACCATAACAATAAACAACGATCCAGTATGCTTGACTGCATTTGCTTGATATAATTAACTACCATAACAATAAACAACGGCAATCTAAGCCTGTGAATTACGATGAGATAATGGTGTCTCTACATAATCTTTCTTAAATGTTTTCCAAGAACTCGTGTAAATGGACGACTCGTCATCGTCGCCGTTCTTAAATGATCCATTCTCTTGACACTTTCTATATGACGAAACAACGTTGCATGTCGGCGATTCACCATGCCAGTTCTCCTGTGCGTTGTCCTCGGTTACATACCAGACGTTGAAGAAAGAAGCCGTCACTGGCAAAGCAAGCGAATTATTACGAGCATAAATCATGGTGCTGAAGTTTTCCCTGGAGTTTGGTGGATTGATGGGCTGAAATTCATGAATCTTGAACAATGTCAGAACTAACATGTGGGCACCCGCTCTGGGAGGTTCATAGGCAACAATATCCATCCGCGGCATGTCTAATATTGCAGCACATAGAAACAAATTACATATTGACGACGGTTAACATTAGGACGCACATTTAATCTGTCGATAAATTTCATGGTCAAAGAAATCATCATACCTATATCATAATGGGTCGACATGTAACTCACAGATAACCTGCAGAACGTAACGATTAACACCGTTATTGTTGAATTAGTTAAAGGATTCTGCGTGCCATTTGATCGGAAATCTGTTCTGAGATCAGGCGGGTTATAACTTACCACTTCAGATACTCGCCTCCCGGAGCATAAGGATCCGTCATAATCTGATTATGGTTTATGAAATAATTAATTATATGAATCTCAATTGGAGGAAATAGAGATAAATAATTGAATATTATGCAACGTATTGATTAATTTGGAATCAAACTTACCAGTACTACTAATTTGGGGTCTGTGAACATTTGCTGTATCCATAGATCACGAACATCATAATAGTTTTGAAAGCCAGTAGGAGGGTCTTGCACTTCATAAGGGTTTACATGGTCACCTAAGCTGATTCGTTTATTGCCGTATGATACCTTGAGCTCTAGATGAGGATTGAAATCGTGGAGAACGTGTCCGATAACTCCGGACTCCATCAGCCTCAACCTTAGGTGCTCCATTCCTTTGCGCAACACAAATCGGGAGGATCCAAAAGAAAGAGAATGGAAAGCGCTTCTGAAAACTCCGCAGCTGAAGATCCTAAATCAAGAAGCATGAATGAAATAATGGACGGCGGCGCTCTTTTGAAAGAGGAGGAAAGTGGTAGCCATGAAGTGCTTTTCGCGCAACTAGATTTGTTTGGTACAATAATAAACAAATTCTACAAGGAAGGTCATTCATATATTTATAAATTAAAATATTTATAAACTATATATATTAAAATATTTATAAATTTTTAATATATAAATTAAATTTAAAATATATTTGTAATAATATATTTATAAAATAAAATATGAAAAAAATGTACAAATTTTAAGACATATTAGTTTTATATATTAAAAAGAAATACTTTAAAATATTAAAAGTAATTTTTTTTTTTTATATTTCCATTTTAACTATTTCTAACTTTCCACTTTTATTCGAGGTTAGTATTCCACTTTTATTCGAGGTTAGTATAAGATTTGAATCCAAGACCACCACCATTCCCAATTGAGCTGTAATGGAGCTGCAATGTGATTGAAGTTGGTTGGAAAACACTTCATTTGTTGGAATAATACAGAGCAAAATATAGATGACATGATCTTTATAGAAATTACAATTTTTCTGGAAACAGAAAATGATTACAAACCGGAGACATTTGATAACTTGATATATTGATCCTTCCTTCAAAAATAAAAACTGGAGAAGAGACAATCGTAGATTATTATTTGCATAGGCATTTGAGATGAGTGAATTAGAAAATCATGTAAGGGAATTGTGACTCTTTGAATAGTGGATCCATTATATTTTTCGTCGTAAATGAATAGAGATCCAAATAGAAAGTCTATAAAAATTGTGACTCTTTGAATAGTGGATCCATTATGTTTTTTAGTAAATGAGTTGAGATCTAAATACAAAGCTTTTTTTTTTATAGACTATTTGGATGAAAACTGGCCTTCTAAAAATCTCTCTCTTCTTTTTAATTTTTCTCTTCCATGTTGCAAAGTTTGGAATATCCAAGACTGCTTTACCTTCTAACGAATCGATTACATATTTGGAATCACCCAAAATTTATATACATTTAGTATTCATTAATCAAACTAATACCATAAATACCCAAGCAACGATTAGTCCTACTTTAATGTTTTCCAATTCTTGACAATTTATTCTCCATTTTAGTCATTTCGCCAACCTTCTTCACCCCATCACCCACGTCCTCCATAATAGTTTCACTGTGCTAACCATCAAAGAAGCCAATTGGAATTACCTGGGACAATCAAGGAAGTTGGGTTCTTCAAGGATTTATCCTAAGTTGGGTGAGAAGTATTCCCTGAAATGAGAGACAATGTTGGTTCACTCATGGAGAGTACTAATAGTCGCATTTTTTAAAATTTTTGTTATCCTTTTTACATGAAATTTAAAATGATAATTTAGTTAGGGTTAGGTTCTTAATAACCACCCTTCACATTCTTTATTCCCCATAGATCTCTTATTTAAGAGTGAATGATGAATGGATTGCGGGGATAACAACAATGGTTTAGGTTTATTTTCGAAGCAAGTTGTCAGAGTTGAGCTCACCACATGATTGGAACTTTTTCTCCCATGAACACTACACATACAATCATGTAAAGTTTAAGAGAAGTGTAACGTCTTCTTGTGTTTTTTTGTTGAAATCCATGCCGAGAAACATGTTAGTTTTGTAGACGTGTTCTTAGCATAGGAATGTATTGTTCTATGTCATTTTCTATAAGAATTCTTTCCTTTTGTTCTTTTCTTGAAAGTTGTTGTTTCCATTCACAATGTCGATTTTCCTACCCTTGGATTCAACGATGCATTTGAGTTGGAGATGTAGAGATATGGCATGGTATGATGAAGAGGTAGGTTGTTCTACTTTTTCTCTTTTTATAGTTTAAATTATTTCAAGAAAATAAGGAGTATTTATATTAGGGTCTAACTCTAACTCCCTTATTTATGTAATAATCCAAAAGAGCTTTGTGAGAGTCATAATTAGTTAGTTGAGCCAATTCATAGTTAGTTAGTTGAGTCAATAAAGTCATTAAGCCCTTATATAAAGAGGGACCATAAATATTTATAAATTGGTCGTAGTTAATAAATAAAGTGGTTCACCCATGTTATCCAAGGTACCACTAGTGGTTAGAGTTTGGATGTCATACAGTTATAAATAGTCTTAGATAGCAAACGAAGAAGTATCAAGTTTTATTGTAATTGAGCTCTTTCCTATTGGAGGTTTCCCCCTCAAAGAGGAAAGTGAACATTGTATTCTTCTTTTGAATAAGAAACTATCTTTACAACTTGTCTCAATTCATGTGATCTTTTTGTTTTTCTAGCAATATTGTTTCATTTTTCTAGCGTTCTCTTATTCTCATAGGTAAAGTTCATAAGAAATGGTATTAGAGCACTTTCTAGCATGAGTTGTACCTCCAATTTTCGTAGAATTTTTTTGAGGCTAGAGATGTGTTTGACCTTATTTAAACCACTCGATCTATTGTTGAGCACATAAACCAACCGATTTTGGGAGGCATGCACCCACGAATTACAAGAGGTGGTGACCTTTGTTTTACTCGTTGGTAGCCTCTGTGGGTACCCCTTGACGCAGTGGCACATTAGACAGAACCATCCACAGGCTACACTTCCATATACCCTTGGGTATATGAAGGCCCCCGTAGGGTAGCCCGAAACCTAGCTTTAGATAATTCGTTGGTCATCTTTCCAGTACAGTACACTAAGGGAGATTACTCGAACATACAACAGGGTAGTCAGGTAGTACGACCAATGGTACAATCGATCCTCCTGCATATATTATTATTTGTAGCACTTTACACTCATTTAGTATCATAGTTCCCTTACTGATTTGAAGACTACCCCCTGTTGGCATTATGACTAATGTGTTATCCTTGATGGAAACCTACTTGATAAATATGTAGCAGGTTGGTATAGATGTGACAAAGAGAATGTATAAAGCAATATTAGTTCAAAGACAAAGATATGATAAAGGTGAAGTTTAGGGAAGTATACACTATACTATGAAGAAAATTTATGTACATACATGGGTATGGTGAGAAAAAGTCGGGTATAGTTTTTGCACCATGGTATTCTCAATACAAGGGGTCTTTACAATGGTATTGACCCATATTAATGAGTGCAAAAACATATATTTTATTCCATAAAATAATACCATCAGAATTACTGAGGGATTGGCCTAAGGGATTATCCTAAGGTATTGGATAAGGCATTAGATATATAATGAGATGGAGATCAAAGTGTTATTTTTGTAAGTTGTGGGTTATTGATGAATGATTTGATCTGATATGGGTGTGCATGAAGGAGAATGAAGGAGGTTAAGATTTGATACATCTTAAATCATATAGTGACTAATGAACATTCTTGCCTGATATTTTATGATTGTAACTAACAATGATAGATTTGTGATGATAATGATACTCTGACATGAACATGTGACAATAAGGGTTGTGAAGTATCACTAGTAGAAAATGGTGAAATTAGTGACTAGGTGACTAAAAAATTTAGTCACCACAACTTTTCCAAGTGAAATACTACCAAAAACTAGTAATATTAAGAGACTCAACAAATAATAACTAACATAATTGACTAATTTAGCCCCAAGTTAAAATATATGATTGGCTAAAAAGTAATACTACTAAAAATGAATAACGTGAATGACTAATTTAGTCTAGGAACAAAAATATGACTACCTAACAAGAACTACAATAATATGAGTTATTCATTTATGTTAATCATTTTAATTGTGTCACTTGAACAATCTAAACTTACAAGTGATAGGGCATTCCAATTTTATTATAGATTGGATGAAAGGTTATAATTCCTTACACAATTATTTATTGGACCATAGGATGATAAGAATTATGGAGCTCTCGATACTGCTTGGCCCGTCAACATTCAGGGTATCTCCCAGGTATGAAGTCTCAACTAGACC
Source organism: Pinus tabuliformis (assembly GCA_031772625.1). NCBI lineage: Eukaryota > Viridiplantae > Streptophyta > Pinopsida > Pinales > Pinaceae > Pinus > Pinus tabuliformis. The sequence continues at coordinate 725,140,718 of CM062819.1, forward strand.
TAACACCGTTTGGTGTAGGAGTCCCATTCGGTACTATGGCCCGATTGCCATTTTCTTATAGATTTGGCTTATCTCTTACTGTTCAACACATGAAAGTGTTATGTTTGTAACTTCAAGAAAGCAAGGTCAGTAGGCTTGGTGAGTGTGTAATGTAACTTTGTGTCTGGGTTATCTTATTATAAGGGAGAGGGTAAAAGTAAGCCTTTAGATGAGAGGTAGTAGTACCACCCAGGGACAGACACACGTGAAGACATCAAGGGTTTATCCACCATCTAGTGGAATAGTCCACAGTGGATGCATTAGTTGTTAAAACCAAAGTGTAAGGGAAAAACACATGCACCATCCAACAAACTAGTCCACACAGGGTGACAGTTGTTATAACCAAGAAAAACAAGAATGGTTTGTCTAATGTCTTGGGGAGTAGTCCACACAGACAAGACAACAACGATAAATAATACAACATACCTTCAACAATGTAAGTGTTGAAATAATCCAAGCAGTTAAACTATCTTAGTATTGGTTGAGAAAACATGCATTACAAACATTTAAATGATATCCTTACAAATGGATATAAAACATTCATGAAAATGTGCTAACATGAGACAGGCTTTTGAATTAAGAAAAATTTCCAAGACACATTTGTACACCATCCATCACTAGCCCCTATAGTGGGACATTGGAGCCACTCCTCACTAATCAAAGAATAGACTACATACTTTGAAGGCTATGTGGGAGGAGCCAAGGTGAAAATTCCTTTGCTCATACAATGAGGGGTTATATAAAGCCAAGGGTGATGCTTGACCCTTGTGGCTCTTGGACTTCCCTCATAAATTTTCAACTTCCTATGACTTTTCAACTGATGTGACTCCTCAACTTCGTAGGTGCATCTCTTGGACTTTCACATTACATTACATGTCATTAGAACATGTATGACCCATAGTAGTGATGTGGCTAAGACAACTCATGACACAACTTGACATGACATTGTTGAAATGTATTCATTGAATGTGGTGTCCATGTCAATCTATTATGCTGCTGAGTGGTGGATGTGTTGGTAGTGTGTTGTGTCTTCATCTATGCATGGAAAAGTGTTGTAGGGTCTTTAATGGTCTTGATCCTTGCTTGATGGTTCAGAAGTATGTATCCCTTTCACTTGTTTCTCCATTTACTTGGTATCTTCATTCAACTGTGAGAAAGTCTTCTATCATGTGCTTCTTATTCATCCTACTCATCGTCATGCCATGTTCCGCCAGTGTACCTGTTCCAGCAATCCACTCATGGTGTGACTAGATCAAATCCAAAAATCTCATAGTCTAGCATGATGCATTTTTTTTCGGTTTTGGGTCTAGGTGTCCGGGATGGAGGAAAAGACACTAAAAATACATAGATCACAACTTAGGCGGGACTGGAGGCTCTGGAGTACAACCAGAAAAAACTACGTGGAGTTCACCAGGAGAAAAAAATGTGCAATAAGGGACAATAGTGACAACTACAAGGTGGAACCCGATTGGACAGAACTCTAGAATTCCCGGGAGGAAGAAAAGGCAAGGTGTCTGGGGGAACTACTGGAGAGTTCTGTGCAATTTTGAGGGTGAGGAATGGGAAGGTCACTCGAGTTCTGACTGAGAATCTATGTATATTTTCTAAGGGAGACAAAGTTGAACAAAAATGGACATTAGCAAGAAATTTTGCACAATTTTCCTGAGCAGGCCATGTCGTGCCATAGGGAGTTGTTGGTCATAACTACGCATTTCTCAGAGATAGTGTAGGATACACAGATGTTGCGAAGTTTTTGAAAATAGTGCATAGCAGGGCAACAACATTTTTACAAGCCATATTTGTGAAATTTTTAGTGAAAATGGAGAGGAAATTAGAAAGAGGCTTGACTACACAATTTATGGAGGCAGTGTAGGGTAGGAAGCTTGGTATGTTTGTACAATTTGGGAGAGGAGTGCAACCCCGGGTCACAGTGCATTGCATATTTCTTGTTGACCAAAGGAAGGGTTTATAACTGATGCTATGGGAAGCGTGGAGTGGATCAGACATACAGACAACTTCTACACAATTCTGGGAGATAGTCTGCTGGCTCACTTCCAAGATTGCACAATTAAACTACCCGAGAAGACAGCCTCAAGCTCTGAGAAATTCTAGGCAACAAAGCAGGGACACTAAGAGCTGAGATTGTGTAGTGCAACTTAGTCAAGGTTCGATTGAAGCGTTTTGTCCGGTTAACAGATTTTTAGGAAAAAATGGCTAAGTGCGGGAAAGAGTGAACTTGTGTAGACATGACACTTTGATTGGACATTTAGCATGAATTGATGACAGGAAACCATAAACAAATAAGGAAATCATGTGCTCAGTGAGAATTTCTTAAGGTTAAGAGCGACAAGTGTGACACTTGAGATAGACCTTCGAATGAATATGACGACACTTACACAACAATGCTTACAAATTTGTGTGTGAGTACGACCAATGTTCACAAACCAAAGATGACTCATGCACAAAAAGATTAACCTTCAAAATTTCCACACTAAGATTGCAAGCATGCCAAAGCAATCAACATGAAAAGAGATGATCGTTGGTCGGATAAGAAAAAGGGTGTAACGACTCTACAAGAGGTCATATAATGAGCTTGAGTGTTTTTAACCATGACTGGAAAAACTAAGGAAGCTCCGAAATTTGGATGCAGGCCAAAACTTTGGAGGGTGTTGCAGCTGCTACAACACTTGGCGATATGCTTGTTGAATAACAACTTCTTTGTTTTAGTTCTTTTCCAATGTAAGGCATTGGCCTTTCACGGAGTATTGATTGATTATGAAGGTAACTTTCACTTCCTCACTCACCCCATGGACAAACATGGTTCACATTGTACAACCTCTGTTAAATACAACAAAAGATTCAGCCAAATCATAGTGTTTCAAAATTGAGAAGGGTACTTTGGTTCGTGAGCTTAATATTTTCATAGTATAGTTTTTCATCTTTGGTGTTGCACTGCTATCAACAGGCTTGGATAGTACCCTCGCGGAGTCACAAAGGAACAAAAGCATTTTTCCACTTCCAACGAGCCTCATCAATACCTCTATCGACTTGTCTACTTCATCTCTCCATGCAGGAAGACTTTTTGTTCTTTCGCCTTTGTATTTTTTGAACAGGACTTTGCATATGCACTTATTTATTTTTTGGTTCGGAAGAGAGTAATCCCGACTTATTGAGAGAATGACAGGTTGTTCCTTTAGAGAAGCATGTAAGACCTACGATTTAGGTTTTCTCATTTAGATTTCCCCTTTTCTATTTCTACTAGTTGGATAAGCTTAAACACATAGAGTAGAACATTGAGTATAGGAATGGGGTTTCCTAGTTTGGACATAGGTTCATGGTTTGACCAGAGCTTCCCTTATATATGGATCATAATTTCTGTTGAGACTTCATCAACCAAAAGTTACAACCATGCACAAAGAAGATGGATATAAGACTGGCCAAGCATTGCAGTGTCACAAGACTCCTATACTTCAACCACATACTTATTCAAAAGATAGAATAGAGTGTAGGACAACACTTATTTATAAAATGAAATGACAAGACATCAAAACAAAGCAAAGCAAAATGAAGAAAAAACAAAAAAGCAAACAAATAGAACAAGTGATAAACATACTATGTACATAGTGCAGGGCACAACCCTAGATCATTGAAAATGACATTTTAAATCTTCGCCATTGACAAGAAGGTTGTCGATCCTCCTGTTAAGTGATTGAAGATGATATTTGTGTTGACCAAGTTTTTCCTGAACCATGAAAGGACAAATCCATAGGGACTCGAACTTCATGTGTTTGCCTTTGTCTTCATGGGGTTTGTCCCACTTCAAGACTAAGTCACCCACAATGAAGATGGTGTTTCCTGCAAATTTTCTATTGAACCATATATTAATATGGTTCTGCTGGAGCGAATTTTTTTTCTTTTTCATTCATATGTTCTTCCTATAACTTGTGTAATGTGTCCATCCTATGTTGAACCAATAAACACAACTCGCCCAAGGATTCTTGGGATAACTCGAGAGCAGACAAGTAGATATTTGGTGGGAGGATGGCTTGTTTTCCATATACAAGTATGGATATGTGTTCAGAGAGGGTTTGGGTGTAACTCGGTCAGCTGAAAGAGAATTCACCGGAGTGGAATGTGAGTTCCATTTTTAAAAGTAAATAGTCTTTTTATGATGTGAATGAGATTTTTGTTTGTAAATTTGGCAAGACCATTCCCCTCCAGGTAGTATTTAGATAAATCCTTAAGAACAATACCATATTGCAATGAAAAATCATAAAGTTTCAATGAAGATAAGTAAGTTGCATTGTAAAAGACAAGTGATACAAGAATGAAAAACCTAGATATGTTGTTTTGCTGAAGGAAGCTGATGACTTCCTAGTCATTCACTTGTTTGAGCAGAACGTATTCTGTCCACCACGTGAATTAATCTATAGTAGTGAGGATGTATCGGTGTTTCTTTGAGGAATGTGGGAAGTTTTCCAAATTAATGTCTAAGCCCCAATATTGGAATGGTTTGTACACTACAATAGGCTGTAGTAGGGCTGCAAACCTCCGAGTTCTATTGGCACATCGCTGACAGACCGAGCACCTGTAGGCATAAGTGTGTACATATTTAAACAATGTGGGCCAGTAGAAATTGACTCTCATGACTTTATGCACTATTTTGTTACCCACAAAGTGACCCCTAGTTGTTCCATCATGTAGATCACAAAACACTCTCTCTGAATCTCATCCTTCTAGACACCTGAGAAAAATGCCATTGTGGTGTTTTCTATAAAGCACTCTGTGAACCAATTGGCAAGATAAGGCTTTTAGTCTGAGTGTCCTCTTCTTTCGTATAGAGAATTGAGAGTGCATATTTTCATTCTCAAGGTACTGGCACACTTCTTCGTACGAAGAGTTACCGTGCGAAGTGGGTGGTGCTCGATCTAGATTGTACATGTCAATTTCTTTCCCCTTAGCAACGAGCTCTTCTTATTCCTCTTGTGCATGATTGCTTTCGTTGATAGTCTATAGATACTATGCCACTTGAAAACATGAACTAACTTGATATCAAGATCACATTCTTGTAGTCCTATCATCCAGTTCACATGTCTCTCACCCAGTTCTTGTTGAGCAAGAAACAATCTAACTGCTAGGTGTGACACAAACATTATGCAATGATTTTTCAGAAGGTATGGTCTGAAATATTTCACCGCCTTGTATACAGCTGTTGACGGTGCTGGACTTGCCAATATTCAGAGGATATCCAAGGTATGAAGTCCCAACTAGACCTCAAAATGTTGGTGTAGGAGTCCCATCCGATATGATGGCCCGATTTCCATTTTCTTAAAGGTCTGCCTTAGCTCTTACTTGTTAGCACATGAGAGTGGTTTGCTTTGTCTTCAAACAATGAGCCTCATGTTCCTGATGAGTGCTTAGTGTTACGTGTGTCAAGGTTCTTTCACTGTAGAGAGAGAGGGTGGAAGTGAGTCTCAAGTTGAAAGAAAATAGAATCAACTATGTCAGAGACACACAACACAATAGGAGATGGGGAATATCAGGTGGAGTAGTCCACATAAATGTGGTAGTTAAAAACACATAGTGAATAGATAGCAAGTACAAAACCTAGCGGAATAGTCCACGTGAGTGCGACAATCTTTATAACAAGTTTATGAGAATGGTTATGTGATGTGTCCAGTGGAATAGTCCACGTGGGAAAGACAACATTAACAACTTATACAAAACATTTTCGTAATAATATCATTAGAAAAACCAAAAATAGTTCAATTTTCTTAATATAGGTTAAAGCAACATGCATTACAAGTGTCCAAAGAATAGTCTTAGAAAAAAATACAATACATGTGTGAAAACATGTTGGCCTCTTATCAGGCCTTTGAATTAAGCGACAGTTCCAAGACACATCCGTACATAGTTACATCACTAACCCCGATATTGAGGCATTGCAGCCACTACTTGCTCCTCAAAGAAAAGACTACAGCTCTCAAGGCTATGTGGGAGTAGCCCTGGTGAAAAGTTCGTTGCATGCACAAATGAGGGGTATATATCGCTAAGGGTGAGACTAACCCTTGTGACTATTCGACCTCCCTCATGACTTTTTGAAATACACATGACTCTTAATGTTTACATGACTCTCTACATGTGGGTCTCTTAGACTTCCACGTTACATTACATTGATTACAACAATATGGCCCACAGTAGTGATGTGACTGAAATGACTCATAACATGACTCCACACGAAAGTGCTGGTAGTTCATGCTGATGGTGATGTCCATGTAGAGCTACAGTGCTACTGAGTGATGAGTGTGCTCTTTGTGTATCATATCTTCCCCTTCACATGAAAAGGTGTGCGAAGTCTTCAATGGTCTTGGTGTTCTCTTAATGTTTCATGCATGTGCATGTGTCTCCTTCGCATACTACTTGGTCAAAAGATTAAAGCTTTCAGTTGCAAGAGATATAAAGGAGCAAGGTAGGTATGCCTTTGTGATACTGTGGGGTTTTTTTGATGAAGTGTAGGGTGAAAAAGAAAAGATTCAAAATGAGGATGGAAAGCATGAATTCATTTATAAGAAGACTAAGAACAAAAAATGATATTCCTAAACAAAATAGAGCTTAATTAAACAAATTATACTTAAAACATTTTAGGAAAACCACTAAAGAAGGAATATATGGAAAAGAGACCTATATATCATTCATATAAAAATTTAATAGAGAGAAAACATTATCACAAACTCATAACACAAGAATTCATCAATAATAGCTACAATTGTCCTTTGATTTCATGTAAAAAGTGATGAAACACAAGCTATAAGAGTTCCACTCTCTAATGTCCAACCCTTTCTCTAACCTAGATTGGGTTACATATGGATCAAAATATCAATTTCCCCCTCTCAGTGGTCAAATCCAACATGCAAGGAACTTCTAACAAGAATATATCCAACCATACCTAAGGCTAGAGACATTAGAAACCAACTCCCAATTTGGTGCAAAAATGTTTTATTTGACCATAAGAATCTATACAAGCATGAATATACCTAATGTTTACTTTGGAAAACATAATTACACCTAAACACATCATCACAACCACTAAAATGACAAATTACATCAGAAAAATTCGAACTGGAGTGAGAAATCTCAGAAGAATGAGTTCCAGGCAAAAACATAGTGAATTGCCTCAAAACGTAGAATGCTTGGAGAAACGTAGCATGGTGCTTGTAAGTGACTTTTGGAGGGGTTATTGATCTCCAAATCAAGATCTAAAAAATGCTAGAGAAAGCTATACCTGTCTAATATACCATAGAACCTTCAAGCATGGAAAAAGACTGCTTCTATACCTCCAAAAACCATTTCTCCCATAGCTACTGGAAAAATGTAGCGTGCCTCTAAAAAGCATGGTAGAAAGTTGTTTTTTCGTATTTTTTTTTACTTTTTGACCTAGAAAAGGTTTTTGACATGGATCTATAGCTACATAAATTTAATGTGTACATCATAAGGAATCCAAAAATGTAAAATTTTCGTGATTTGGAGGCCTCTAGCAAAAACATAACTTGAGACACGCTACCTTTTCTACCAAAAAACTATGTAAAATTTCCAAAATGCCCAAAATATTCAAAAAATTCCAAAAATTGTTCAAAGTTCTTGAAATTTGTTCCTTGGAGTTAGGTAATGATTCTTCAAGCTACAAGTGAAGCCTCAGTGAGCAACTCAAGATTGTCCCCCTTGTTTTGTTGAATTAGGGTTTTCCAAGAGATGTTCTTTTGTTCAAGCTAGTGTAGAACAATGATTTTAATTAGAGCATGATGGTAGAGACTAGCTTGTTGATCACCTTGTCTATTTTTGCACTTTCTTTTCCATCTTAACTAAATTTACATAGAGGTAGTGAGATAGGTTGAGAGGCTTTACATCGGTGAAGTGCATCAATAATCTGATATGATACTTATATAGTGTTGAAAACCTACCCTCACGTGTAAAATATTTCATAATGAACTTCATTAATGGAGCAAACTTTTCAAGGAACAATCCAAATGGAAAAACACTCTTGGGAGCCTCTTTATACTAATTTTTTTTGAAATCTCTATAATTTAGAATGTCCAAATATGAGTGTCTAAAGCATTTTTCTCCACTATTTGGTATCCTTGTATCTATAGCTACGGCCTTAGTTGAAATGATGAAGTTGAACCGTGCAATGTTGACCTTATCATTTCTAAGGTTTGTGGCAAAAACACTGGTTAACTTGGCATGATATCCTACTTGTTGACTTTGCTCACAAAACCATAAACAACCCATCTTCTGGAAACACTATCTGGAAAATACTGAAGACCTCAAATTTTTTATGTTGAGTGGCTCAAACCTCGACACTTGACCTCCTTTGTGGTATGGCTTCTTTCCTCCCTCCATTTTTCACAACTGCAAAGAAAAACACCTAACCATAGAGATGGGCAAACAAAGTTTATTAGAGGGAGCAGGGAATTGGGATTAGTATATTTAGGTAAGGGAATGAAGGGGTTAGGGAAGAGATATGTTCTAAGAAAAATTGGGGAAGTAGGGAGATGAGTTAGGAAGTTTAGGGAGGTAAAAAAATGATGAAAATAGTTAAGGGATTGTTATAGGGAATTTAAACACAGTCCTAATTCTAAAACTACCAGAAATGCAATGTGGAGACTAGGGTTAGTCCTAGGGGTTAGGTAAATGAGTGAGGAATGGTAATGAAGGTTGTGTGGAGTGTATTTCGATATGTTGAAAGGTAGGAAAGTTAAGCGGCTAAGTAATTGTTTGGAATTTTGAAATATGGAGGTTCACCCACCAAAAAATAGTGTGGAGACTGTGGGAGGTTTGGTCCAATGAAACGGTGAAAAAAAAGATGAAGGAAGACGGAAATAGCTTCAGCTAACTTGTCAATCGGTTGATGAAACCTTTACTAGCCCCAAAAAACACTTGGAGATGAAATGCTTGCTTCTGGGAGTGAAAATGTAGTAGACTGTAGAAAATTCATTTTGAAGTCGCAATTCGGTGTTGAATGTGATTTGATGACCTTTTCTTATGTGTTAGTGCTCAATGCCAATGGAATGAGCAATATAAATGCTTGTATGGTCTTTAAAACAATAAATTTTACCTTTTGTATATCTCCTGGCATGCCATCATCCTCCATTTTGAAACCAAAGTGGTGTGTTTTGTAGTAATAATTTTATAATCTGAAGTAGTACCTTTACCTTTATTTCATATGACTACTAAGATGCTAACTTCCTTATGTGTAGCCCCAATACCATAAACATTGCCTTTTCAAAACTTAAAACTGACATAATGATGACAATTACAAGTGATGACCTAGACCAAGACCTATATGATTATTTGATTGATTCATGCCCTGTAAGACTTGAAAAATTACATGACCATGATGAATAATGATAACCATGAATTCTTAAGGGAGTAGCACTAACCTGTGCACACCAACCAATGATCAGATTTTTTTATTTGAAGACCTATTGAAACCATAAAAAACATTACCTATGACCCTAACCAAAAATTTGAAAGAGCACATTTGATCACTAGTGACTGGTAGGACTTATAGACACTAAAATTGGCTCCATATGGGGATGGAAGCTCATTTAGGAGGTGTCAAGAACATCGTAGAATAGTTAGCCTGATCCATTCGGAATGGAGTCAAAAACAGAAAGACCAAACTCAAAACTCAAAACTAACTGACAAATTGAACTGACTTAACTCTAAAACCTACTGCTAACTGAGCATACTTATGGAAGAAGACCATGGAAATCTTAGGCCTTCACCCCGAGCTTCAAATCCTGATGATAATCACCCACCTGCTGAAGATATATATACAATAATGTGAAATTCTCCCTGCAATGTAGCTGATCTAGCAAATCGCTACTTACTTGAATCATGCTTACACTTTCCTTCAGTAGGCAGAAAAAACAAAAACTAGGCCACTCCATGTATCCACTGAACATGTGCTCATGATCCACAAATACAAGAAAATCCATCTTCCCTATATACTATAGAAAAATAGTTTAAGTATTCTTAAAATAATGAAATTTTACGTTGTCTTGAAATCCAATAAAAATACAACTACTCGTTTTGTTTTGATCTGAAAGAGTAGTTGGTTGTTGATCCATACGAAGGCATAGGGAAGTATGACTTTTTGCTACCCGAGTGTCTTTTGTAACTTCCTTAAGCATGAGAAACTATAATTCTATCTTTGGAATATTGTCTATCTCAGACTCGTACTCTTCCAATTCATAGTCTAAATCATCCTTGACCAGAAAACATTCATGAAGATTATTAAACATGCCAATCCCATCCTCTTCATGAAGGACAATAGTCCCTATTAGCTGATCTCCTTGCAGGAAATTTACATCACAAATTGGCTTACTCACAACAACTTCTTGTATATTTTTATCAGTCTCATGTCTGTCATCTCTTTTTTTGCTAAAGCAAGAGTCGTGCCTTCTATTTAATTGAATCAGAAAAACAAATTACATAAATTACAACAGTCCCATTGGAAATGTGGGCCAAAGAAATGACTATCTGCTTAAAGCCTAGGGCTCCGAGCTAAAGGCTTAAAAAATGAGCCAAGGGCCCAAAAACCAAAGCTAAGATACCCTCGAAATACAAACAAAACCCTCGGCCATTCGATCCACCCTCAGAGATCTGACAGACGAGGCGCATATCAGGGTGAAAACAAGCAAACACTTTAAAACTAAAAATGGACCCGATGAGGAAATAGGAACCACTCTATAAGGATTTTGGGTCCGAATGGGGGGATAACCCTCGAGCATGTAGTCCACCCAAAATCCACCGATTCCCACCATGAAGCGAAACAAGCATGGAAGGTAACACCTCATTTGGACCTGCAAACTTTTCCTTGACCATGAATTCTCCTCACCAGATCCAATGGCTGAGGATAATATCACATGACCTAAAAGCATGGAGAATAACCGTGCGATAAATGATTTGGACCCACCAACGTGCATGCCTAATCTTGACCATGGATTCACATTGCTTGATCCTACAGCTGAGGATCATATTGCATGAGCCAAAAGCACCGAAAATTACCTCGCGATGAGGGCAGTATTCACTCCCCTCCCTTTGCCATGTGTTTTGTTGGAGATTGGAATCGTTCCCAACTCTGAAATACTTCTTTCGGCTTGAGGGACCTGTGAAAAACCAGAAACCACCCCAAGAGTGGTATTGCCACCATAGAAAGTAATGCAGGGCTTTTGAGTCTACCGAGAAGGCTTGGACTCCGACCCCACACACCATCCCATATCCTTGGGTGCATGAACCAAAAGAAGATGAAAATCCATCCGTTCAGCCATCCATCCAAGAAACATCGACTACTGAGCAACTTCCACCTGAGACTTCTGGGTTTACGCTTACCTGGGTTGAGGAGGCAGACAGAGACCTGCATCCGGAAAATGACCTCACTACTAAAATAACTCTTCATAAGGAATCCAAATCAACTAGACCCTATCTCTGTGGCTCTGTTTCTAAAAATCATTCTTTCCTCATCCACCTAGTCGTAACAATGCTCACTTAAATTTGTTCTGAGGCATCTCTTGCCAACTCAGCTTGAGCTTGCTTTTGGTGTAGACCACCCCTTGATTGGCTAGAATGTCCACCAATTTATTTTCCATCCTTCACACATGAGTAAAACTCATGGTACGTAAGCAGAGGAGGTGAAACTAAATCATTTGAAAGACCTGAAGCAGTCTCTAGTGTTTTGAGGCCTTTTTCGGTTCCGTGCCACAACAGATTCTCTTGACCAAGTTAATGATTAACTCAGTTTCAGCTTCAATTATTATATTCTGGACATTATCCTGTTTTAGGAATTCTAAACATTGCTCAAGTGCCATTAATTCCACCATATTGTCAGTAGCTCTTCCCAAATCAAAATGGAAAATAAAAAGGATGCAGCCATTTTCATCCCTTAAAAGACCTCCAAAACCAACGATACGGGTTGCCTTTTGAGGCCACATCAATGTTGTATTTCAAAAAACACTGAGGGGGAGGATGCCAGTAACCCTGCTTATTGTCCAATTTTATTACCTTCCTATCCAAGCCCTGTGGTATAAGCCCTTGCATACCCAACTGAAGAAGTATCTTCCTTTTAGCTTCTGAAGGTGGATTCTTTGGGGAAGTTCGCACTAAAGTACCTACTGTCTCCTTAAGTTGTCTTAAGATCTACTAAAAAATGCATTGGGAGGAAATTTTTTCATTTTTGAAGATTTTGTTGTTCCTTTCATTCCAAACATTCCATATTATGAAGCTTGGCATTAATGTCCAAGCTAAGTGAAGAAATTCGTAATCAGAGAAGTTGTGTCTCCAGTTATTTAGGGTATTGATAATGCTTCCTTTGTCCCTATCTGTCTGTTGGAAAATTGTGGCAAAAGTATCCCACAACCTAGAGGTGAAAATGTAATTATTGAGAAGGTGCTCCATTGTTTCCTCTTGGACTTCACAGAGCTGGCATCTAGAGGGTCCCAGAACACCCCTCTTCCGAATGTTTTCCCAAGTCAGAATTTTCTTATGATGTACCAGCCACATAAAGAGTTTGATCTTCATCCATCCTTGATGCCTCCATAGGTTCTGCCAAACCCTGTCTGGTACATTGGAGTCTAGCTCAAGGATTATGCGCTTTGCCTCCTTAAGATTGAAGGTACCTTCATTAATTTTCCACCATTTCAGTTGGTCATGCCCCTATGAAACTAAAATTTTCCTTTGGTCCAACATTGTCAGAAGTGCCTCCGCTTTTGCTTTCAATGGGTTATCATCCCTATAGTCTATATTCTTCTAGGTTCTCCATTTTCCTTCACTATTGGTTTGGTCCTAAAAATCTTTTACCGTAAGTAACCCTTTGGTATCAGTTTCTTTCTTGAGGTCCAGAAAGTCCTCTCTTAATAGTGTAGGTAATTGTTTTCATTTATCCTCCCAAAACAAAGCAAGATCTCCCTCTCTGGTTTCCCAGAAGCTATTTTTTTGTATTAATCCTTTGTTCTCCCAGGCCTTATTCTAGATGTGGGAGCCTTTTATGATGCCAGTCATCCTTATGTGATCATTATCTTGCCAATTGCTAGCGTATTTTTCTTTCCAAATACTAGTCCACTGAGCCTTTGGATCTTTTACCCAGCGCCACCATAATGTTTCCCCTAAAACTTTGCTTATAACTTCCAAATCATCCAATCGATGACCCCCATGGTTTTTAGGTTTGCAAACCTTATCCCAAGCTTCCAAGGCCCATTTCTTTCTCTCCTTACCCTTCCCCAAATAAAGTCCCTTTGAATTCTTCTAAATTGTTGCAACACTCCTTTTGGAGCTGGAAGGGCTAATAGCATGAAGATGGGGATTGATTGAAGTACAAATTTTGTAAGCACCAACTCACTGGCCAAGTTTAAATATTTAATAGTCCATTTCCTGATTTTATCCTGCACCTTATTAAGCATTGGCTCCCAAATCCTCTTATGCAAAGGTTTATCAATTAGAGGAACTCCAAAGTATTTGGAAGGAAGGACATCCCTTTGAAAGCCCAAAAATCTAGAGATATTTCTCTGAATAGCAATATTAGTATTAAAGAAAAAATTCTTAGATTTGGAGAGATTAACTTCCATACCTGTAGCCATGGAAAAGTCATGCAGAATTTGTTTATAAGCTAGTGCTTCTTTGACCATGGGGATTCCCTGTAGCATAGTATCATCAACAAATTATCGATGGGTCAAAGCCTGTCTAGTCTCAGAAAGTTGGAGAGCCTTGATGTTACCAACTTCTTTCGCATGCTTGATAGACCGACCAAGTCCTTCCATCATGAGGATGAATAGAAAGGGAGAGAGTGGATCTCCTTACCTGAGGCCTCTTGAAGGAGTGAAAGTCTTGGAAGGAGAACCATTAACCATAATTGAAAAGCTAGAAGGAGTTACCAGGGCCATAAATGATCTTACCCAGTTGTGATCAAATCCAAAGGCTAGAAGGACCTTCCTGATATAGGTCCTATTCAACTTATCATAAGCTTTGGCTAGGTCCAATTTCATAATCATTCTGGCCTTCCTATTGCTTAATAATGAATGCACCACCTCATGCACTTGAATGATGTTACTGAGAATTTGTCTGCCCTCCACATAACTGGATTTCTCCACAGAAACTAGAGTAGGAAGAAGGGGTTTGAGTCTATTAGCAACAACTTTGGATATTATCTTGTACACCACATTGCACAAAGCTATGGGTCTAAACCTATCTAAAGTCTAAGCATTGTCCTGTTTGGGGATCAAGGAGATGAAGGAAGTATTGAGAACCTTCAAAATGGTTCTATTCATCTTGGAATCCTCCACTACATTCAGAATATCTTGTTTAACAATCTTCCAGCAAGCTTTAAAGAAACCACATTGAAACCATCAGGGCATGGTGGTTTACCATTCTGCATTTCTTTGATGACCTCACTAACCTCCTCTTCAGTCACTGGCCTATTAAAATTGAAATTATCCTCTTTTGTTACAAGCCTAGGTATATGCCTAGTTAAGTCTCTGATAGAATGATCTCTGTCTAAAATGGTTTCCTTTGATATACCTCGAAAGGGCTGAACTAACACAATTTCTATATCTTCATGGGAATTAAGGAGATGACCTCCCTCATCCTTGATCAAAGAGATCGTATTATGAGATCTGTTCGCCATGGTGGATCTATGGAAAAATATAGTGTTTTTCTCCCCTTCTTTTAGCCATTGAACTGTAGATTTTTGTCTCCAAAATATTTCCTCTTGTTTACATAAATTCTCCCAGCCTTGATGATATTTGGAAACTTGATCATTTTTTACTCTAACAAATCCATCTGTGATAAGGGCTTGATTGAGTTCCTGCATTTTATCTTCAACAATTTTTTTCACTTCAAAAATATTTCCAAATTCATTCTTCTTCCAGTCTTTAAGTCTGAGCTTGATATGCTTTAGTCTTTTGTGTAGTAGAAACATTCTTGTACCCTGAATATGCAGATGTTCTATCCACCATTTTGCAATGTTGCTGATGAAATCTGGGTGGGTGAGCCAGATATTCTCAAATCTAAAAGGTTTGTTCTTGGGGGTACCAATGCCCCGAACCTCAAGTTGTACAGGCCAATGGTCCGAGCCTCCAAAGGGAGAATTATCACTATCATTTCCTTGTCAGTGAGCACAAGGTCTTCTGAGATTATGAATCTGTCTAATTTTGAGGCTACTTGAGACTCTCCTCCTCTTTTATTGTTCCAAGTAAAAAGGCCATTACTCATATTAGTGTCATCTAGCTTCATATTATCTATAAAATTTTGAAAATGCCATAGAGTATTTACTTAAAGTTCTAGTTCCCCCTTTTTTCTCTGAAAGTGATTTGATCAAGTTGAAGTCCCCACCCATGATCCATGGTACTCCTGCAAGAGAATCTAGAAACCTAAGTTTATCATCCAGTCTTTGGAGGCCATAAACATTCGTGACCAGATAAGTCTCCCTATCTCCCACGGGCTGAATAACCACTGATAAATAATTCCTAGATGCCCCAGCATCTATTATGCCAATCTTCTGGGGGTTCTAAGGAGTGAGTATGCCTCCTACTGTATTATTTGCTTTGACTTATAGAAACTCAAATTTATTGAGCCATTTGCTGTGAATTTCTTTTATTTTTGAATGGAACATTTATTTTCCTGGATGAAGATCATATTCGGAGCTTCTTGTTTCATTCTATTGCAAAGTATTCCTTGTTTTCTTTTACTACATAGACCTATGATATTCCAAGATGTGAATTTCCGTATTAATGATTTGTAAAGGAGTAGCTGGTTAGGTCTTTCATCTTACCTGAATCTATCATTAGCTTTCCACATTCCATCAATAACTCATTCTACTTTTTTCTGTCTCTTTTCTTTCCTGGGTTTCTAGGAGCTAATCCTCGTGTGGTTTTCATAGTTTTCACACCTTCGTTGCCCTGCCTTTCATTGTTTCTTTGCCTTTCTAGCCCTTTAGCCTGTGTTTTCCATAAGAACAACTGTTGTACTCTGTTGAACTCTTCTTGAGGTAGTGAGTCTACCCCTCCCATGGTCCCTTGTTTCAAGAACCCTTCTAGATCTAGGTGTTCTCTATCAAGAATCTCCTACCATTCATGATCCTCCATTCCTATCTCACTCAGGGTCATTTCTTGGTCCATTTCCAGTTCTACATCGGACAACATACTCTTTCTATTTATTAATATCCTATGTTTTTTCACTATCTTCTTCTTTCTCCTTCTCCCCTGGGCTTCCTTCCATTACCTAGTCTACCTTTGTTAGCTCTTCCTCTTCTTCAAGTACTTGGAACCTATTTAGACTGGCCTATTGCCCTTCTGTTTGATGTTGTTTTGGCACCCTTTTGCCCCCTTTTCCTCTATAACCCACTTTGTGAAAGTTTTTAGAATATTTCACTGTGGTAGCTTTAATTTTGTTCTCTATTTTGCTAAGAGGGTAGTCTCTAAATAGGTTCCCGTGCTCATGGCACTGGCAACATCTGAAAGGAATATGTTCATAATCTACTATTTGCACCCATTCTTCATAAAAAACTTCCAATATGACCTCATCTGGTAGAGCTCCTGAGAGATCCATCTCCACACATATACGTGGGAATAAAGAATATTTTCCCCTTCTGGTGGCCTCAGAAGCTTTGACAAATCACCATAATTTGTTTCCTATGGAAGATAATGATTCCATTTGCCAGTAATCAAGAGGTAGGGAGTAGAGTCTTGCTCAGATCAGGACCAAAGTGAAAGTCTCTCGCTCTGGGACAAAATTCATCATCCACGGCTACGTGTAGAGGCCTACTACTGCATAGAATTAGGGCCCTCCTTCAAACACCCTATCTTTGTCGTCAATATTTATAAATACCACAGTGAAGAAACCCTTTGACCAAAGATGTAGGTCTATGCTTCCTTTAGGTTTCTAGTGGTATTTAATCCATGCTTGTAGTGCCTTTTCAGTGGGCCATAATCCCATGAATTTACAAATGATAGCATAGGTTCGTGTGTGGTCCCTGTGCGCCTATAGAGCAGGTTCATTTAAAACTACTCTAGGTGTAACCTTAACCCTGGGTTTACATGGCCCCTTTTGCACTTTGTTTTCTACTCCCTGTTTCTTGTCTTCTTCCTCATTTTCTTTTGTTTGATTATCCTCCCTTATATTGGTTAAATCTTGATCCTCTTCCATGTTCCTTTTCCCTTCTCCTGAAGGACCTTTGGCTATTTCTATTGGTTTCTTACCTCGACCTGCCACGGCCTGCCTGTAGGAGGTAGTGGAGCTCCCCCCTTTGTGCCCTTCAATGGAGTTCAACACTTGTAGAAGCTTGAAACCCTAGCTCTTGGATCCTAGTTTCTTGTTTTGTTCTCTCATGACTTTCATCATTTAAACCCATATTTTCATTTTAAATAATGGAAGAAATTTCACTCACACATTCTTGATTGTGTGAACACTACAAACCTACCTTAACTTGGGCTGTGACATTGATTTTCAGGAGCTCATCTATTTAATCGTCAGACAGAGGAAAACACTAAGTTTTATAGAAATCAACATTGGCTTGGTGATTTTCATTTTCAAGATCAAGAATAGGCCTTTCTCTATTTTGGTCTGAGTCTATTTCATCCAAGGAGGAAACAAATGATTCTTGTTGGGAAGAAAAATCATAAAGGGCCTCTAATATCTCTTCTTCCATACATTCTTCATCCTCATACAAATTTTCAAAAAAATTAATGAAATTTTTAGAAATCTCACAACATCTATCCATCATTGATGAGGGAAAATGGTAGCTTTGATAATGTTGAAAGAAAATTGAATGAAAATCCTTTAGAGAATATAAACTTCCACATGGTAGAATCTCATACCATTTCTCCACTATTTCCTCCAAGGTAGCCATGAATATATTCATTGGACAATCTTCAGTAAACTTATTCTTTAATCTGTGAATATGAAAAATGAAATTTTACCAAATGAAAACTAGCAACTTCTTCATCCTAGCCTTTAAATTTCGGTAGCCCCGTTTGCCAATATACATAAGGAATATGGTTTGAAAAGCCAGGAATGTGAGATCGATTGATATGAGCATAAATTCAAGCAGTTAAATCCATCTTGAAAATAATTCATTCACTAAGAAGTTCTTCAAACTATTGGATTTTGAACAATGGAGTCGCCATGAAAATTCTAAACTTTTGGATTCTTCGACACTGGAGTCACTAGGTGAAAGGTGCACAACCTTTCTTGCATTTGATGGTTTTTCATCATCAGCAATCAGATCTGATACTTTTCATTCTTTCCCAGGGAATATATGATGTTGTGTGCCCCGACAACGACACCAAAATGTTATCCTCCACAATATCCCAAGGCTGAGAAAAGAGATTGAAGGATGTAACCTCAGAAGACTTAGGGTTCAGTAGCTAGCCCTGCCAAACCAGAGAGGGATCTCCCTATAAAGATCACAGACAAATATGACTGGAATGGCAAAAATATATTAGGAAAGGTAATTTTAGTTCTAGGGTTTTAAATATTTTAGGGTTTTCCTCGATCAAGAGTGGAAATGAAGGAACTAGGTCAAAATATCAATGGTTTCAGTTGCAAGAGATATAAGGGAGAAAGGTAGGTATGCCTTTGTGATACTTTTGTGTCTTTTAGATGTAGTGTAGGGTGAAAAATAAAATATTCAAAATGGGCATGACAAGCATTACTTCATTTATCAGAATACTAAGTACACCAAAATGATATTCCTAACCAAAAAAAATCTTAATTAAAATAATTCAACATAAATCATTTAGGAAAATCACTGCAGAAGGTATGGAAAAGAGGATTATATATCATTCATATAAAACTATAACAGAGAAAAAAAATTATCAGAAACTCACAACATAAGAATTCTTGAATAATAAGTTCTGCAATTGTCCTTTGATTTCCTATAAAAAGTGATGAAATACAAGCTATAAGAGTTCCACTCTTTGATGTCCAACCCTTTCTCTAACTTAGATTGGGTTACATATAGATAAAAATATCAGTTTCCCCCTCTCAAGAGTTGAATCCAACATTCAAGGAACTACTTACAAGAATATCCCCATCCATACCTAAGACTAGGAAGGTTATAAACAACTCCCAATTTGGTGCAAAACTAATTCATTTGACCATAAGAACATATACAGACATGAATCTACTTAATTTTCACTTTGAAAAACATAATTACACCTCAATTCATCATCACAACCCTCTAAAATAGAAAACTACATCAGAAAAACTCGAACTGGATTGAGAAAACTAAGAAAAATGAGTTTCGGGCTAAAACGTAGCGAATTGCCTGAAAAGGTAGCATGCTTGGAGAGAACATAGCATTATGTGTGTAAGTGATTTTTGGAGAGTTTACTGAGCTCCAAATCAAGATCTGAAAAATGCTGGAGATATCTCTGCATGTCTATTACACCATAGAATCTTTAAGAACTGAAAAAGACTACTTCTAGACCTCCAAAAAGCATTTCTCTGATAGCTACTCCAAAAACATAGTGTGCCTCTCAAAAACATGACAGAATGGTGTTTTTTGGGTACCCTTTTTATTTTTTCACCTAGCAAAAGGTTCTAACATGGATCTCCAGTTACATAAATTTAATGTGTAGGTCATAAGGAATCCAAAAATGTAAAAATTTTATGATTTGGAGGCCTCTAGAAAAAACGTAGCATGGGACCCACTACCTTTTTTGCCCAAAATTTGTGTAAAGTTTTGAAAAATCTTCAAAAATTCTAAAATTTGTAATTGTTTGGAATTTCGAAATATGGAGCTTCACCTACCAAAACATAGCATGGAGGTTGTGGGAGGTTTGGACCACTGAAATGATGAAGAAAAATATGAAGGAAGATGGGAATAGCTTAAACTAACCTATTAATCAGCTGATGAAGCCTTTACTAGCCCCAGAAAACACCCGCAGATGAAATCCATGCTTTTGGGAGTGAAAACATAGCAGACTATAGAGAATGCCTTTTGAAGCTACAATTCGGTGCTAAACATGATTGTATGACCTTTCCTGATGTGTTAGTTCTAAATTCCAATGGAATGAGCAATTGAAATGCGTGTATGGTCTTTATAAGAGTAAATTTCACCTTTTATATATGTCATGGCATGACATCATCCTCCATTTTGAAACCAAAGTGATGTATTTTGCAATAATAATTTTATAAGTTGAAGTAGTACGTTTACCTTTATTTCATATGCCTCCTAATATGCTAACTCCCTTATGTTTGGACTCAAGACCATAAACATGGTCTTTTTTAAGCTTAAAACTGACATAATGATGACAATTACAATTGATGACCTTGACCAAGATCTATATGATTATCTGACTAATACATGACCTGTAACACTTGAAAAATTACATGACCATGATGAATAATGATAAGAATGAATGTTGAAGGGAGTAGCACTAACCTAGACATAACAACCAATTATGAAAGATTTTTATTTCAATACCTACTAAAACCATAAAAAACCTCACCTAGGACCCTAACAAAAGCTTTGAAAGAGAACATTTGATCATTGGTGATTAGGAGAACTAATAGACAATAACATTAGATCCATTTGGGTATGGAAGCTCCTTTAGGAGGTGTCAAGAACAACATATACAAAGTAGCCTGATCCATTGGGAATGGAGTCAAAAACAAAAAGACCAAACTCAAAACTCAAAATTGACTGACAAATTGAACAAACTTAACTCTAAAATTGACTACTTAGTAAACTTACTTATGACAACACACCATCGAGATCTTAGGTCCTTCACCTCGGGCCTGTTGATAACTGCCCACTTTCTTAGGATATATATATATATATTATATATAATATATATATACAATCAAGTGAAATGATCTTTCTAGTGTAACGAATGCAGCAAATATCTACTTACTTGAATCCTGCTCACACTTTCCTTGAGTCGGAAGAAAAAGAAAAGAAAACCAGGCAACTCCAAGTATCCACTTAAAATGTATCCACTTCAAAATGATGACGACAAGCATGAATGCATTTATGAGAATACTAAGTACACAAAATGATATTCCTAACCAAAACAGAGCATAATTAAAATAATTCTACTTAAAACCTTTTAGGAAAATCATTGAAGAAGGAAGATATGGAAACAAGACTTATATATATTTCATATAAAACTATAATAGAGATAAAACATCATAAACTCACAACACAATAATTCCTAAATAATATTTGCAACTGTCCTTTCATTTCCTGTAAAAAGTGATGAAATACAAGCTACAAGAGTTCCACTCTCTGATGTCCAACCCTTTCTCTAACATAGATTGGGTTACATATAGATAAAAATATTGGTTTCCCCTCTTAGTTGTTGAATCCAACATTCAAGTAACTTCTTACAAGAGTATCACCAACCATACCTATGACTAGGGAGGTTAGAAACTAACTCTCAATTTGGTGCAAAACTGATTCATTTGACCATAAGAACCTATACAAGCATGAATATACTTAATTTTTACTTTGAAAAACATAATTACACCTCAATGCATCATTACAACCCCTAAAATGACAAATTACATCAGCAAACATTGAACTAGATTGAGCAAATTGAGAAAAATGAGTTCCAGGAAAAAACGTAGGGAATTGCCTGAAAACATAGCGTACGTGGAGAAAACGTAGTTTGTTTCTTGTAAGTGACTTTTGGAGGGGTTCCTGAGCTCCAACTCAAGATACAAATATTGATGGAGTGATCTTTGGTTATCTACTATGTAGAGCTATAAAAAGGGTCTCTTTCACCTCTAATTACCTCACATTAATATGTCAATCCGGGAGTGTTTTTATCTCAAAGAGTGTCTTAGTCTGAGGCTATCATTTTCCAGAGTAATTCTAGTAGTATAGTGTTCAGAAATACAAGAGTAAACGGATGCTTGTCTACAACTTAACTACTTCAAAAGAGTAAATCACACACTCGAAAGACTAAGTAGCTTATCAGTCAAGGGTTTAGTAGCGATAACCCATCCCTTTGGAAACTGATGGAAAAGGAGATCAGAGAACAGATCATGGATCTGGGAGCCAGAAAGTAGATGCCAAGGCTCACTACAGCCTTAGATTGTCTCTCACACCAAAATAACAAATGCCAGTAAATGGAACGGCAGATAAGAAAATGGGACAACAAATAAGGAATCGAATAGCAAGTCTGTAATGCAACAACAATTCTTAAATGGAACAACAACTATGAAATAGAACACCAACAAAGTCTCACAAGCAGTAACAAGCTTAATCTATCAAATCAAATGCATTAATAATAATCAAACAGAAATCTTTCACTCTTAAGGCAGATCGAACAACACCGATTACCGATAAACTATGGAACTGCGCTCGAAAACCATATATGCACACAACAAACTTAAATAGTAATCTGATCTAAGCATCAATCTCAGATAGAAGGAATACAACTACGTTTTAGAATAGAACAACATTGTTCATCAATTCAACAATCATAAAGAGCATAACTCCCAAGATGAATTCTGTAACGTGTATGAGCAGGTGCACAACACAAAAGCTCTGTAATCGAATAGTAACAGTATTCTATCAAGATTAGTAAGATTCGATCAACTCTGAAAAGAACAGTAATATGATGCAGAGTCAATACAATAGTTCTGTCTGCGGAAACCTTAATGAATTAAACATAACAGAGCATGTGATGTAAACTTATAAAACACATCAGATTATCGAATAACGATGATAAGCAAACCACGCAGAAGCCAAATCGTAATGATACAGGAGCAAGTGTCCTCCAGGGCCGGGCCCTTAGCCTCCAGGGGTACACTGCTTTAGGTTAATCCATACCCAGAGATGAAGTATTCACCAAGTTTGTATTAATGCATGAAGTGAAATTACAGTAAACCAGTTCTTATCGAGACTCGATGATCAAAGTTTTGATCTTAACAGAAATTACATAAAAACATAATCATGTCTAACTCTCTCGAGCTAACAGTGCTGTCCCTTTTTATAAGGGTGATGGCGGAGATGTCTTAGTACAAAAATAGATAAAACAACGATCCCTCAAGATCAAGGATCCTAATGGATTCGCCGAACCGTTAATCCTTAATCATTTCTTTTCTCTCTTGCGTTGAGCTGGTATCTCCACCTCCTTTTCAGGGTTGATTCGCTTTGATTTGCTTTGCCTTGTTTGCATTCGGTCTCCCGTCAAAGGGACATTAGTTATCTTGTCCTTGTCCTTTCCTTTGGAACAAAAACTTCTCGTTTTCACTCCTTCCTGCATAAGGAAATGACAATTTTCAGCGTTTTAGTCTTGCATATTAAACTCACATGTTTTGTTATAATTCTTTATCATTTTCCAAGTTCATGATGCAAAAAGGTTTGCATGTTCTATTGAAAAGATACTGAAATGAACATCAAAAACATACCTTTTTTAGTACTCCACACACCCCCCTGCTTACCCTGTTTCATGCCCTCATGAAAACGTTGTAGTTGACATGCAAGGTAATGAGAGAATAGGCTAGAGATGGAATCTCATGCGGAGGCCTATAGCCATGATGAGTAACTAGGTAGTCAAAGAAATGGCCTGTCTGACCCTCGGGCATCTCATACAGGGCTTGGTATCCGAGTGTAGGGTGCCAAAAAATTGGACTCCGGAACCTATATCCTAACCATGATGGCGCTGCCCTCAAAATGATTTCACCATAAAGGTGCTAACTGTTGGCATAGAATTTAAAATTCTCATACTTAAACGGTTCCCTAAGCTGGATATTCGGATTAGAGATTTGATACCGAAATTTAGCTACATCAATGGCAAGGTCTTTGATAGAAAGAAAGTATTCTAATCCTTATCGAATGAGTCCCTCATGCATGGATCCTAATGTTTCAATTACACCTGGAGTCTTCATGAGGTTTCTATGTGCTTTCCACAACTGTACTGGGTTCCTAGGCTCAGCCCTTACCCACAAATCTACGCCATTTTCTTTCCTCTGGAAAGTATTATAGGCTTTAAGCCATTTAATCTGATTAACCCCAAATGAGATGAATGCCTACAATTGGATGTCCCCACAAAAGGGCCAGGGTTCAGCTCAGTCTCCTAGTCTAATACAAGGTTATGTAAATAGAACTCACACAACAACCTCTGGACTTTTACCCCGTAGTGCTTACAACAGTCTATAAAATCATTGACAATGTTAATTTGTATGGGAGCACCTGCTTTAGCAGCTTTTATTTTTAATTGCAAATACCATTCCAGTAGAAATAGGGCATAATTTTTGGCAGGGGCTCTACATGCTAAGACGTCATTGTATAAAGAACACAAAGTATCCATCTGCTTGATAACAATATCTAGCCTACGAGTTACCTTTGCAACTTTCTCTTGTTCCTTCAGCCAACCTTCAAAAGCCTGGCTTTTGGATTGATTGACGTTCCTAAGTTGCTATTGTAGCTCTTCATACTTTTCGCGAGGGACCGTTTGCTCTCTAAGTTTTTCTACTTCTTGCTGAGCTTGCTTCAACCCCTTTCGCAGGGTTACTGTTTTTGGATCTCTTCTCCATGCAACAGTGGAGGCCGGGAGTTTTACCTGAACTTTCCTATTGCGTTGCTTTAAGTTCATAACCCTTATCACTCCTGAAAGTGGTGCCTCCGTCCGAATTTCCTTATCACAGGTCATCATATCATCCATTTCTATTTTAACGTGAATATCAGTCTGTTATTGTTCCTTTTCAAATGGAACAAGAGTCTGTTCCTCAGCATCATTTGGAACATAGCTGGGTTTTCGACAGGGTTTTGAACAACAGGACGAATTCTGATCCTCCGCCCCTTTGCCTTACAGGGTTTTGCTGGAGTGGTCACCTTTTCCCTTCCTGAAGTCAGTTTTACCTTCTGCCTTGATTTCAGGATCCTAATCTGCTGGTGAAGCTAGAGTATTATGTTCAATAATCTCTGTTGTTCCTTTCATAGTTCTTTGATTTCCAAGATTTCCTTAGAATGAACAGTAGGTTGTTCACTGTGGCCTGGACTGTGACTAGTCCCCGGATCTTCCTTCTAGGGCGTTTCTTCATTTTTCTGCTCTGGTTGTTCTAGGGCAGGAACCCTAATTGGTTCTGTCATTTCTTGGGCGACTTCTCTTTCTGCCCCCGCTTCCTCCAGAATTTCTTCGATTGTTTTCTGATTAGGAATAGATTGTTCCTATTTAGTATCTCCTACCGTCTCTTTGTCATGAACAGGAAGATTCTCTTCTTCCGCCTCCTTTGCATGTGGTTCTTTGGGTGTATTTTCCTCCTGAGGTTTGTCATGGAGGTCTGATGGACTGGAAGGTTGGCGATATTCACCCATATTGGCCAAGACTTCGGCCAATTCATCTTCTCCCACTGGGTCCTGCGATGGGCTACCTTCCTATTGTTCCATTTCCTCCTCCTGCCTGGATTGCTCGGCTTCTGTTTCAGAATGCTCGGCTCCTTCTTCATTTTATACTTCAGATTTCTCAGCCTCCTCTTCAGATTGCTCGAACTCTTCTTCTGGCTGTGAGGGTTGCTCATCTTCAGTTTCTACTGGCCAACTGGTGTTTCCCTAGCGCTTCTCCAGCCTCCCTCATATTCATGCTAACTGGACCTATTTCCTGCGTTTTTTCTGGCTATTCAGGTGTACCCATGGCATGTTTATGCTTTGTCGATTCATTGCGTTTTTTCTGGACGCTCGGATGTACTGGTGGCATTTTCCGTTTTGCTAATTCTCTGCTTTTTTCTGGACGCTCTGGTGTACTGGTGGCATTCTTACATTTTTGGGATGGTGCTGTCAACCCCCCATCTATCATGGAAATTAGTTATTCCCCGCTGCTCTGTTGCAGGGTGAGGCTATGACTGACAATTAACCGAATCAACCCATGATCACTAACAATTGACTCTACATGCTGTGCCTTTTTTATGCTCCGTGCAATGTCATGAAGTAACGAATTCAAAAGTGCAGGTATATTTACAAAGCATTTCTGCTTTAGAACAGCTAAGAGTTTAAGATGTCATGGTCTTACCACGTCTTTTCTACCCTTGCAGGTGATGTAGCTTTGAACAATCCTTGCCAATTCTGCCCAGGGCTCTCCTAGCATTGCTGGCAGAACTCCCTTTCCTTTGATTGCTAGGATTTGGCCCTTGTCCTGGAAGACTTCTATAATCTTCTGCAATATCTCCTTTTCTAACGTCCATACAGGTCTGGTGGTTGGTAGTCCTGAGACTTCTGCAATTATGTCATCAGTGACTGTTATATGTCTCCCCCTCATTGTGGAGTAATCCTCTTGCAAATTCTGCAGGAATTCAATTGCCACTATCTCGTTAGACTCCTGCAAGTGGTTGAGATAAGTCAGCCACCCTGCTCTTGCCAGGATTTCCCAAACAGCAGCGGAGACTGTCAACACCTGCGGTTCCCTCCGGATCGATCTTCCTCCCATGGTTTCACTGTACATTCTCAATGGAACGGCAGTTGTTCATGCTGTTTGAAACACAAAGAGGCTAATAGACACAAGACTTGTTCAATAAATAGAGTATACCATAAAAATGGATTATGAACAGCAATTCGTGCAAAAATAAAAATAGCATGTCGTTAAGCCATGCCATACCCTAGTACACAACTTTCCCGAATTGAAAGTTGACACGTAATCCAGGGAATAATGAGGTTAACCTCCCCCCACAATGTGATAGGCTGTCCTAGCCGTCAAATAAATGAGCAGTGCCCACTCTAAAATAGAGTCATAAAGGAACACCATATAGAAATATGCCATGTTTACAAAAACAGCGAATTACCGAAATCGAGGCGTAGAGTTGGATCGCTTATTACGTAAGAGGCTGTTGTGATATGATGCGAGGCTGGGAGGATAGGACATCTGTCATACTTTCTAAATCTCCTGCGGTCATTGTCAATTACTCTGCCATGATTGGTGATAATAGATTTACATGCGCTATATAATTTGGGAAATGATATATGATTAATTACTAAGGTGTAAGAAACAAAAGGGTGTTAATAACTCACCTATTGGTGTAAATAATGTGACTTTGATACCATTAATAGTGCTCTGCTGCCGACAGGTGTCCATAACCTTGGCAGAGTTGTTTATTTCACCCATGGAACCATGATCCTTTGTGTATACTTAGGGAATGTAATGTCAAAATGTAGGCCATTATGTTGGCTTGGTGACCAGTTAACCATAATGCCATTCACGAGGAAGGAGCGAAAAGTGGGCAGGCCGGCTCGTGATGAGACCTCCTGTTCCAAGGGTTGTTTATTTGATATACCTTTTGGACCATATCCCTGGTGTGGTGGCCATAGTGGGAATGCCACTTTGCTTTCATCCTCATGATCATGGTAGGCTGGCTCTTGATGAGACCCCCTATCCTGCATTTGACAACTTATAAATCATGTTTATTTTTTTTCTTTCTTTTTTATAAACTACCTTCCCTTATTTATACACAAGGGGTGGTTTAACACTCCTTAAGAGTAGGAATGGTGGAAGAAGTCTTAACATCTCAATAGGAAGATATAAAACCTTTTATCTTATTCCTAAATAATAATCAAAGAGGATTAAAAAGGGTCGTCATGATGAAGATGAACAATCATAGCAGAATTAGTAGAACAATGAAAACAAAAGATGATAAATAAGTGTGTCCTTCCTTTTGTCCTCTTACCAATGCAGAGCCTTATAAAGATAGCGATTTATAATTAGTTGATTTCAGTATGTTTATGTTTTGTATCCATTGCATAAGTGCATAGCTGTATTCTAAAATACTTGAAAGAATAAGAGCAATAAGCATCCTTAATTTAGATCAGCAAAAGGGACAAGCTATTTCATAAGGAGAGCAAAAGCATGCAAGTGGTGTTCCTTTTGGAAAAGGGGCCAAAAAGAGACCTTAAATAGCAGAAAATGCAAATGTCATTCCTTTGAAAAAGGAACAGTAGGACACACAGATGTTGTTCCTTTGGAAAAGGAACAACAAAACATTCCAATGCCGTTCCTTTGAAAAAGGAACAACAGAATCAAAAATGTTGTTCCTTTGGAAAAGGAACAGCAAACACATGAAAATGCCGTTCCTTTTGAAAAAGGAACAACAGTAACTAAAAATGTTGTTCCTTTGAAAAAGGAACAACAAAAGACGCAAGAAATGTCGTTCCTTTGGAAAAGGAACAACAAAAATAAAAAATGGTGTTCCTTTGGAAAAGGAAAAACAAAACATGCAAAAATGTCGTTCCTTTGGAAAAGGAACAACAAAAATCAAACATGTTGTTCCCTTGGAAAAGGAACAGCAAAAATCGAACATGTTGTTCCTTTGGAAAAGGAACAACAAAACACACATATACGTCGTTCCTTTGAAAAAGGAACAACAGAAATCGAAATGTTGTTCCTTTAGAAAAGGAACAACAGAACAGGCAAATGTCGTTCCTTTGGAAAAGGAACAGTGAAAAAATCAAGAATGTCGTTCCTTTAGAAAAGGAACAACAGAACAAGCAAATGTCATTCCTTTGGAAAGGAACAGTGAAAAAATCAAGAATGTTGTTCCTTTGGAAAAGGAACAACAGAAACACACAAATGCCATTCCTTTGGAAAAGGAATGGCAAAAATCGAAAATGTTGTTCCTTTGGAAAAGGAACAGCAAAACACACAAAAATAAAGAAAAAGATCCTAATTATAACGAGATGATGGCTGATCCAACGGAATTTTCTCTTTTTGAAAAAGGAATAGCTAGAAGAAAATGTTGTTCTTTTGAAAAAGGAACAGCAAAAATGACAGCAAAACATTAATTCAAAAATATGTACAAAAATGATTAAAAAAAAAGAACTTGTGTACAGACTATAAAAAGAAATGAATCCCTTAATGAATTCCAGGTGAGGAAGACTTCTCTTCCTCCCCCAGAATCTCCATATCAGAGTCTCGGCGTAGCTGCTGGCAAAAGGACTCCCGAGTGAGTGGTTTGTGATAGAGGCGAACTCGGTGGCCATTTGCCTTGAAGGAATATCCAGAACCATCAATAGTGATTAGAGTAAGGGTCCCATTGTCATGTACCTTCTGGATTTCGTATGGTCCCAACCAACGAGTCTAGAGTTTCCCAGGGAAGTCCTGAAACCTGGAGTCGTACAATAGAGCCGAGTCTCCCTTGTGGAAGACTTTATTTTTAATGATAGCATCATTCCATTTAGCGCACTATTGTTGGATCAGGGCAGTATTTTGAAGTGCATAGAGCCTAATTTTGTCCAACTCATTGATCTGCCGCAATCGATTAATCTGTGCCTCGCTTAGATCTAAGCCAACTTCCTGTGTTGTTCGTAATGTTTGGATTTCGAATTCTATGGGGAAAATGGGTTGTTTTCCAAACACTAATTGATAAGGTGAGCAACCAGTGGTGCTTCTCCATGTTTTTCTGTAAGCCCAGAGTGCCTCAGGTAGTCTAGAAACCCAATCATGTCTATGTGATGCAATGGTTTTCATTAGAATTTCTTCTATTATTTTATTGCTACTTTCTACCTGAAGTAGTGATTTTATGTGGACATGATAGTTGTTGAGTGTTGCAACTATTTTATTCCCAGCAAACTGTGGTTCACGCTCTATAATTATTTCTCTTGGAAGGCCATAACATACAAATAGATGGAACAAGAATTGTATGATAGAGTCCTCTGTAGCTCTAGGCAATGCTTCTGCTTCAACCCACTTGGTGACATATTCTGTTGCCACCAAAATATATGTTTTTTGGTTTGATGATGGGTTGATAGGTCCAATGAAATCAAGAGCCCATCACTGGAATGGTTCAATGACTAACTGTGGTTTCAGAGGCATCTCATCAGACTGACCAGGGTGTCCTGCTCACTGGCAACTGTCACAGGCTTGGACAAATTTCTTTGCATCTTTGAAAATCGTGGGCCAATAATACCCTGTCTGCAGCACTTTATGTCCAGTTCTGCGCTCAGCGAAATGTCCACCACATGGCCCATCATGACAGGCTTTTAAAATGTCAAAGATTTCATCTTCTCGAACGCATCTCCTGATATGCATGTCTGCTCCTATGTGAAACAAATAGCCCCCAATCCACGAGAATTGAGCACTCTTCCGAACAATCTTTTTCTACTCATTAGGGGTTAGTCGTTTTGGTAGTTTGCCTACTGCTAGGTAATTGGCAGCATCAGCATACCAGGGGTTTTGAACAGCAATAACAAACAGATGTTCATCCGAAAATTGATCCTCAATTGCTGCTGCATCGATTGGCTTTGGTATTCTTGAGAGAAAATCGGCTACAGGGTTTTCTTTGCCAGGATGATCCTTGATTGTGATATCAAATTCCTGCAATAAAATGAGCCATCTAGTTATTTTGCCATTTGTGATAGGCTTATTTGCTAAATATTTTATGGCAGAATGATCTGTATACAAGATAACAGGATATCCAGTAATGTAATGCCTAAACTTATTGATAGCATGTATTATAGCTAGGAATTATTTTTTAGTAATAGTGTAATTTAATTTAGCAAGGAATAAATTTTTGCTGATGTAATAAATAGCATATGGTTTTTTATCCTCTTCCTTCCCAAGGACTGCTCCAATGGCTATATCTGAGGCATCAGATGATATCTGGAATGGCAAATCCTAGTTTGGCCCTCGAAGGACTGGGGCTATGGATACAAGCTTCTTCAGATCCTTGAAAGCACATTCACATTTTTCTGTCAAAAGAAAATCAACGTTACCAGTTAGTGCATATAGAGGTGCAGCAATGTGCGAATAATGTTCTATAAATTGCCTATAATAACCAGAAAATCCAAGAAAACTGTGTACCTCTATTTGAGTAGTAGGAGTGGGAATAAGAAAAAGTATTTGGATTTTGGCCGGGTCTACTTGAATGCCAGCTGCTGAAATATAGTGTCCTAGGATAAGTCCTTCAGTCATCATCATATAACATTTTTCGTGACTTAAGCAAAGCCTGGTAGCAATGCAGTGTTGTAGGACTTTTTCTAGGGTGTCCAATGCTGGATCAAAATCATCTCCATATGGTGTAAAGTCATCCATGTATACTTCAAGTCTGTCATTTATTAAATCTGCAAAAATGCTAAGGATAACCCTTTGGAATGTGGCAGGAGCATTGCATAAGCCAAAAGGTAGAACTCGGTAGGAAAATGTTCCCTAAGGACAAGTAAAAGTAGTTTTGTCTTGGTCTTCGTGGGAAATCTGAATATGATTGTATCCACTAAAGCCATCCAGGAAAGAAAAGAATTTCTTTCCTGCTAAAGTATCTAATACTTGGTCTATGAATGGGAGAGGAAAGTGGTCTTTTTGTGTTGCTTTATTTAGCTCCCTGTAGTCCATACAGATTCTCCATTTCCCATTCTTTTTTGGTACCACCACAAGCGGAGAGAGCCATTTACTATCAGAGATAGGATAGATAAAATTGACATCTAAAAGTTTTTGAAGTTCAGCTTTTACCACATCTTTTAGATAACGATTGGGTCTCCTTTGAGGTTGATGAACAGGTCTGCATCATTTTCTATATAAATGTGGTGCGTACATATTTGGGGGTCAAGTCGTTTCATAACAGTGTAATCCCATGCAAATTCTTCTTTATATTTT